>NW_019059551.1:211964-226078 GCF_000696155.1 Zootermopsis nevadensis | reverse complement strand
CGGCTTTCTCATGTTTTCATTTCCACTGCCTTACTGTTCTACTTTCATGCATCTTCTGTGCCATATTCGCCCCTCTCATCTTTTTTAGCTGTCCCCTTTGTATACTGAAAACCTATCTCATCATCACCATAATCACACTCATCTGGATTTTCCACGTCTCTTTGTGTTCACCACATCAAGTTCTTGCATACGCACAAATAGCCTCAGAAGCTGGAACGCGTCTAACCCCATAAACAGTCATGTTAAATGAAACCATGAAGTCAGGAGCGTAGTAAAGCTGAATTCTATTTTGTTTTGCTGTGTTTAATTTGAAATCGGAACTGAGGATCATAATACCAGGACTGTTCAACGCTCTTCTGATATCTGCATAACTGATGTAAAATCCAGTTTACTGTAACACGTAACATGACACAAATTAATACTGTCGGAACCTAAAATGACCTCATTCCTGTTCATGATACGTTATATCACATTGTGCAATAAAATAGAACAGAACTGTCTTAAAACATATGACGAAAATATTACTATTATTACCAATAATAATTCATTTCATTTATTAGTGTGCATGACAACAGCCTAACAAAGCCAATCACAGTCAATAATAATAATAATAATGTACTAAAATCCTGCCTCAACTAACATAAGAAGATAAATCGGTTAATTGGGAAGACAAATTTCAGCCAGAAGAAATATGAAGATTTCTGTCTTCTGGGTTGTTGCGCCATGTAATGTAGAATTTCACCTACTATTCAGATGTAGTACTGCCTCCATCATCAGGGCGATGAGTTCCGATGATGGAGACAGCAAGCTCCTCTAAAACGTCGGTAAAATCTACCAGACTATACGGCGCAACAACCCAGAACATACTCGCCGCCATCAGAACCTGAAAATTCACAGTCGTAGCATTTAAATGTAAGAACAGAAATATAATAAATTTAAAAAATTGATATATTCATTTAGTAAAACGGATACACATTGTGTGAGCTAGGCTTAGATGGAAGGGTAATACAGAAGTAGATAAGAGAGTCTGAGAGTGTGTATTGGAATTGTCTATTGTAATTTACAATTTACAATTACCGTGTTCACAAGAGCCCATCGCTGGTTCAGTACTAAAGCCGGAAGAATCCAATCCATACCTTACGTCGTGTACCTGTAATATCCACGTAGTGGAGTCTGTATCTAGAACAGGCGTGTTGGTTGCAGGAACCGATGTCCATGAGTGAAGTGAGTGGAAGAACGGCATTCTGACTCTGGACAGCGGAGTCAGGGAAGGGGAAAGGGGGGGGGGGAAGCTCAGGGTCCGCGTGTCAGCTGCCTAGCAAATCAATGCAAGGACGTGTTTTCTTTCTAGTTGTTGCCCTTCAAACAGGTTCACGTGCTACACCTGTCCTGCTTTTGTTCAACTTAATAATTCAAACAAGACGGCTGACACGGTGAGAGGTAGCCCTTTCATCCAAATAACCACGCTTATACGTAGAATACGGAACGCAGAGCGCGAATAGGCCCTGTAGTAGTGTTCCTGCAATTTGCTCTTTTCAGAAATAGTAGGCACTGCTCTTTAGAGAATACATAAAAGACAATGGCGATTTTGGTCTTCTGAAGTAACCCAGTGTGGATTCCAACATTTCGAAGAAACATACTGCCTCCATCTTCAAGACAAACGTAAGAAAGTCCACTCTCATGCAGATATGAAACTAGTTCTGGAACATTAATTGAGAATGCATAGCCAACGTTTCAGTTCATCTACCTTGAATTATATTTGTTTCTATCAAAATATAAGGCATTTTGTATCTTTTGAATGGATTTTAGGATTATTCGGAACCCTATGGAGCGCCTATTAAAATCGCTCTGTCCGACTACACACATGGAATAGCTCAAGAATGGCTAAACGGATTTTCAAGGTGTTCAATACTCGGGAGCTTTCTTAAAATTAGTCGACAGATGCAATTTTGGTTAGGATAGGAGGACAACAACAATCACTTATTGTTCCTGTATGAATCTGCATGAATGGCGTACCGCTGGAGGTGGGACCTTGCGCCAGTCTTCAGTCACCTAAGATAACAATTATGAGGCTATTGAAAACAAGGGGCTGAGATGGACGGGGCACGCACGGGTGAGATTGAAAATGCGTGTAAAATTTTAATCGGAAGATCTGAATGGAAGAGGGAGGCAAGCAAAAATGAAAGGATAATATTAAAATTTATCTAGCCTTTGAGGGAGTGGGTGGGTTCATCTGACTCAGAACTGAGTCCAGGAGTAGAATTGTCTGAACTAACTCGGTGCTTACCAGCTCTTCGCACCATTTACTTTGTTTCTGCGCTCTAGAAACCACGTGGTTGCTCACTTCAAGAGTAAAATTTAGTTCACCATCAGTTTCACTTCCGCTTTATAGAAACCACGTGGTTTTCGATCTAAACCTTGGTTTTATTTGCACTTTTCCCTTTGAAGCAGACTTTCCAGGCTCACGCTATTTCTATCAGGAGTCCACAAGTGGTCGAATTGGGTGTTTAAAAATTCAGTTGCCCTGATCAAAGGAACGGATACCGATGTCTGAAGGTTCTATATCATCAACAATGTTAAGATGGCTTCCACGAGAAGTTCTGAAAGGAGGATCATTGCTGCTTTTTCTTTCTCTGTAAGACGTGTCCGTTTTATATGGTCATCTGACTACTAAAGCTCTCAGTACTGTAGCAAAATGAACGAGTGGAACGCTGATTCAGTTAACCCTTTCTTCCGAGGAACGCTTCCGTAGAGGTTAACGTGGTGCGACTGTGTAAACTTTGCACAAAAACTTCTTGTGGAATGAAGTAATTATATCGACGAGGACGCCAATCAGAGGCTATTTTTATTAGTTTGTTTACTTTGCATTCCGTGACCACAGCGGATGTTATTACTGTCTGTACATAAAACAAATGTAGGCATTAGTTCTGTCTGGCACGTCTCGTTAATTTACTCAGTATAAAACTTACGTGGATTCTTGAACCTCATCCAGTCGGAAAGTTCTGTGTACGATGTGACTACTTTCTTGTAGCGTTCAGGATGTGTCCCAGGAGACGAGGATTCTATGATCCCAACCCCAGAAACCGAAATAGCTTGTTCAGGGCGCTAACGAACGAACATTGTTCCCTCACACGTGTTCTTAATGCTAGTTAGCCCGTAGCATTTAAGAACAGGCGGTAATGAAACCGTCTGTTGCACACTTTACTTTCATATGAATTACAAATCCTTGACAAGGTGTAAAAGTGGGCACAAGAACCCGGCATGCAGGAACTTCCTTATAGTTCTGGGCATAAAGTACAGAAAGAACATGAAAAGAGTAAAATGATGAATACGAGTGAAGCGTATAAGAATGAAAGAGGTAATAACATAGAATGGAATGATGGTTGTAAACTTACACTTTATTTGCCGTTAAAATAGGCAGTGAATATTGACTCGTGCTTAAGCACTTTACATTTTAGTTTCATTGTCTTATTGCACAAAAATGCTAGTTATGAGTGAGTGAGTGAGTGAGGTGCCAATTTAATTTATCTAGATATCGGAAGACTGCTGAAAAAAGACAGTGTGGCTGCTTCCGTGTCTGCACTAATTGTACCTGCACTGTCGTCCCAATTAACCTTGCAGAGAAATTGACATTTAAGATTATAGGAACAAAAAAAAAAACTTGCCATGAAAAGTTCGAGACAAACTATACAACGAACGTAATGAAAATAAGGATGAAAAACTGACTTGAATTTATAAATGTAAATTTTCGGTTCGGCATTTTATCTTCACCAGGACAAAGCTCGCGGCCACGGTGAATGTCGGTGGAATTCAAGTAAATGGAAATGTTTGAAAAAAGTGATGACAGCAGGTTAGAAATAAATGAGACAGGGTAAACTATGCATAAGAGTCTCCAAGCTCTCACAAAATTATTAGTTACATTTCGAAATGTGGTAAATGAAATCAAACGAACATTATGTTATGTGACATGTAAAAAGAACATTGATTTTACAAATGTGAACGTCTGATTATATTTCCCCGTTTCTAAATTTTAAGTCTCGGACCCAAATATATTACTTAAGCCTATATCAAGAACTTACGGCAACAGTTTTAAAATGGACGTAAGTGCAAAATACCTCTTCTAACGTTGCAGACTCAGTTTAAAGCAAAGTTCTTTTTATTTTTGTATAAAATTAAAAATAACTAGTAAATGCAACCCTGTTAGGGCAATAGGTCCTGCATTAAGCATACAGTTTTTCGTAAACATATTTTCATACGTTTAGAAATGTCAACATGGTGGCTGTGCGAACCTACAAAATCTTTGTGAAACTGCAAAACCTACATATCAAATAAAGAAAGGAATAAGAGAGAGAGAAAGGCTTTCTTTGCTTACATCTTTCTGAAGAAAAGAAGGAAGACAAGTAAAAGGAATTAACGATAAGACGAATGAAGAGAGATTCCTTTCTTCCTTTTAAGAAAGACGGAAAAGGTAACAAAAATTAAACAGAACCTTCTAGAAAGAGAATATACACACAAAAATAAAGGAATACGACGAAAGAAAAGAAAGGAGAGAAGTATAACAAGAAAATAAAGAATAAAAAGGAAGTGAGATCAGCCTGTCGGTTTTGATCGAATTTACAAAGTTTTGGACCGTCAACAGCTCTATCATCTCGTGCAGCAGTTTAACTCGGCTGATCGCCCGGTAGAATTTTGCTACGTACATTCCTGACGATGGAAGCAGAGACAGTGTCCGAAACGTTGATAACTCATTTCATACCGCCCGATAAGACATTCATTGCATCTGGGTGTTTGTTCAACCAGCCAGATGGCTAAAAGAACTGCAAACCATCTTTGTAATCCACTTTCTGTTATGAATAATGGCGCAGACTTACATTTGAATTCGGGAGAAGTTCTTAAAAATGAATCTATCAAGATCTTCATTCTAAGAACCACTTGCAGCGTCGACTGTTGCACATGTAATACGGGTTTACACAACGATGAGAAAAAAAGAAAGAAAGGCCCTGCTGTTATTATTTATTACATACTACTTTCAATTGCACTTCCCCCTCACGTAATATTGTGCAATCCGAGCGGTTTCCGTTCTGGTTTCCACTTTAAAAGAATTCGCAACCTGACAGTTTCTGAACCTTTCCTTCTCTCCCTTGAATTATATACGAGTTTCCCGTCATTCACATGTTTTACCTAAACGAAGGAAGTTGCAAGCAAGTGAGTAGGAATGGATAAACATACGCGCTGATGTACAAACGTGTTAACAGTCTGATAACAAGTACGCCATTAGCCGTTAAGAAGAGATATTGCTGTTTTAAATTAATCAGCCAAGACATTTGTAATTTCAATACGTATGGAGTACGCGCATCAATCAGTACTCCGGCCTACGGTTTACAATTTGGTTATTTAAAAATTTCTGTTGTCGATTAGAAAGAATGGACTTGTGAAGTGGCCACTTGAAACGATTACACGATACTTACTTGAAGTTCGATATTGCGTGTGGTCAGAGGAGCTAATTAATGATTATCAGCTAGCTCCGTGGTCGTTACCACTTTCTTGCCGCGTCATCATTTTTGCATATTCTGATCACAGTGCACGAAGGGGATCCGCCTCCATCGGTCAAAAATTTTTAAGTATCACAGAACTAAAGACTAGAACAACAAATGTGGTTGTAACACTACGGCAAATAGAGGTTCCGTGTGTAACCACTGCCAATTCACAAAGATTAATTAACATGGCAAACACGCTTCGGCCTTGGGGCAGCATCTTTCATTTCCAACGAAGTTTTGCTAAGGCATAAACACAGAGCATCGCAAAGCCAATTACGAATGGGCTCTCTTTCAAAATTGTAGACCACAGTTATAATATTTCATATCAACTAAACTAATTCCATAAGAAAGTGCTTGAGAAGTTAATAGCCAAGAAAATTCCCACGTTCTATGCGTATTATCTATGTTAAAGATATAATTATAACAGCACAGCTGTACGAAAAATTTACTTTGAAAATGTGAGGAAAGTTATTTCCAATGCATCAAAGTTGGTAGGCCTTTTTAATTTTCTAGATAAATGGAGGCGTTTCAATTAAAACTCATATTTGGTATCGAGGTATTCTACTCATGTCAAAACAGTTGAGCATTACATGTTCCAGCATCTAACTTTAATAGGAAATTAGTAAATGGTACACTCACAGGTCTTCCTTCTTCATCTTCATATAAATTTCAAACATGATGAAGAGAAGTTAGCATTAAAACTCCCATGTGGTAAGATTACATTCACTTAAAATGTCTTGGTAATATCCCGTTATGAGCCGGGATAGCTCAGTTAGTATAGTGACTAGCTACGGGCTGAACGGCCGGGGTTCGATCCCCGACGGGGGCAGAGGATTTTTCCTCTAGCCTCTGCGTCCAGACCGGCTCTGGGGCCCACCCAGCCTCCTCTACAATGGGTACCGGGGTCCTTTCCCGGGGGTAAAGCCGGCCGGGGCGTGATGCTGACCACTCACCCCCATCTAGTGCCGAGGTCAAGGAAGAGAGGAGCTATACCTCCTCTCACCCCAAACGCCTACATGGCGTGTAGTGGGACAAACTTTACTTTACTTTAATATCCCGTTATATTATTCTGGTTTTCTTATGGCGAAGGGTTGTTTGATCCTACTGACACCAAATTTGGAGGACCACAACGTTCCAGAGGTCCTTGCTGCCTCCACCATCAATACGATGAGCGAGGGATCCAGAGTCAGGGATCATTCTGAAATAGCACTTCTAAAACGTCGGAAAACTTCTACCAGACTACACTGAGCAACAGCCATTATTTGTTTTTATGGCTTTCATTTAAAAACCTGTTTTAGAATTTCAAAAAGGCACAAAATAATGAGGTTGTTTCACAGTTGTCTAAGAAATTGAAATATGTTTCATTCGCAACTGTGAGCCTCTGAACTGGGTCCTCTGGCTCTATAGTCTAACTGTAAATTGTTGACTTCAGCAACGGTCGTCTCCTGGGAACGAGGCGACTGAGATATGGCGTCATTCTGACCTAACATGAAACAACAAAAAAAGCATTTCTAGTTCCATTCTCGGGATCATGTAGCTCTCTGGAACACAGAATTTTCGCGAGTAGCAGAGTTCCTGCTCTCTCTCTCCAGTGTATAGTCGCAGTAGGAGTGAAAATGAACAGGTGTGAGCAAAAAGAGTGTGTCTCATCAGAAAATCGGTTTTCAAAGCACTTCCAGAACAAAACTCTTGGGAAATTAGTAGACTGCCATTAACCTAGTTAGTATCGGACATGGATGTTTCTTTCACTTTCTAATTAACATGGCCTGTGTTCAGTTCTCGAAAAGTTTTATACAGCAAGTTATGCACCATGTGTTTCATTTATAGCTCTTTGCATCCGCCTCAGATCACGTCAGGATCAAACCTCAATCCATGAAATCCTTAAATACTTAAAACGTTTAGTTTGTCATTTATCTTGGCGTCTTAGGACGACAGGGGCCAGAAAGGCGTTCCTCGCTTATACGAAGGCGTAAAGAACACCTAACAGCTGTGGGCAGGGTTTCAAAGAGCAAGAAATCAGCTGACTTTCTTGCAGTTCAGTCACAGTGAAACAAAGTTGCAGGAAAATAATATTGTTCTAATTAAGGTCGGGCTTGTTTTGTAAGTTACGACTTTGTGTGGTGTGAGAAGAATTATGCACCAAATACCCAGCTAAGCCGTTCTCTCATTTCCACGCTGAATTGCAATGAACGCTAGGGAGGGCGCTGTTCGTATGTTAACACAAGGCGAAAGTTCTTCCCTTTTCTTTTTTGTGGAGACATTTCGGTGATCAATTCCAGCCAGCTTCTGTTTCAAGCTGAGAGATTGGACGGTTGATTCTTGCCTTCATTTATTGATTAACACGGAAATACGGACAGGAATGGATCTCTCTCTCTCTCTCTCTCTCTCTCTCTCTCTCTCTCTCTCTCTCTCTCTCTGCAGTACATACATCCCTCCTTCACGAACTCTGTCCATTACAACCTGCAGCAATAAGGTAATCGAACCACACTGTCGTCATCTTCAGGATTGGAAATGAGGGCACTATTTTCCTCCGAAACGATAGTATCTACCTACAAATCCACATGGCGTTACGACTCAAAAGTCCAAATCGGGAAGCAGTTTTTTCTACTTGCTTTCCAACAACCTGGCAAAAGACAAACAGGAATGAAATTTCTCGAAATGTTCCCCCTCATCAACTGGACGAAATATTTTTGAAATGAAACCTATGACCAGATTTAGGTATTTTTCAACCCGTATGAATGTCTGTTATTACAAAAAAATAATAATTGTCAAGAAGAGGAAATGAATTACGTTATATGTATTAAAGCTACAGATTTCAGTGCAAGATGTCACAACTTTATTCTACCAGAAAGAATATTCACATAAAAATAATTCAATTGTTCCATTTCAAAAGTCAGTTTGCTCTTCTTATACAAAGAACAAACACATTATATGCCTGAAAACCTTTAACAAATCTGGTATTTACATGGGTTTACATATGGCACTGCTCACAGACCTCACTTAAGAATGGCTTTCTAAATGTTTAAAGGCGAAGTCGTATTAGAGCGGGGAGATTACTATGAACACGATACAGAATGTGATGTGTTCAAAACGAAACAAACCTGTTATGACTATCCGATTAAATCCTATTTTATTGTTATTGTTGCGATGTTAAACTGTCTCGGATCTCAGCGAAATTTCTCGTTCGACCCGCTATAGATTGAAGAATTCCGTGAATGAGATTTGGGAGTTCTTTTTAGAATTCATCAGTTGGGTAAAGTGTGAAGTATACAGTTTCTAGAGTAAAACGGGGAAAGAAGATCTTCGTAAATGTTTTACCACCACAAAACATATACTGAGAGACTGTATCACGAAATTGGAATTGGTTCGTGGTATAATAATGAAAGTCTGGGCTCGAAGGTGGTACCACAAGATCAGTGTGAGAGTTGTGCATTTAATCGAGTATCAGTGCTTAGGCAGACATTTTTGATCTTCTTGTATGAGGCTTTGTGTGTGAGAGTGGGTACGTGGCTTTCCGTACGGAAATAACGATGCTGAGGAACACCTGTAGCCTGGTTTTATTTTTCCATACTTCGATTAATGCAGCCGAGAAAACTATTGCGCTATAAAATACATAATCATAGACTAATAATTAAGTACTTGCAAAATCCGATAGTTCAACACTGCTAGTATAGAAGCCCGCCACTGAACACAATCTTGAACAAATTCTGTCCATATCCTACTCTAAAAACCTGTCTCTATAAGGTCGCCCTATCTCTTCCAGGTGGGTATTTTCCCACCAATTCTTTATGTAATAGTTAAAATATTAAAGATATAATAGGCCCGTGAATACATGCACAATAATTGTCACAGTTTTGAAGATAAAAATACGAAAGCAAATACAGACAGAAAAGTGGCTCAGAAGTCATTTATGAAACTTCTGATCTCATGAAAGGCGGGGTGTTTCTTCGACTAGCTTAAATACTGCGTGAGATTTTAGGTTCTTTCACTGGCGAATACGAAGATAGCTGCCTTCTGGAATGTTGCGCCGTGTAGTCTCGTAGAATTTTACCGACGTTTCAGAGGTCTTTGCTGCTGCCATTATCAGAGCATTGGGTAGTCTTATTTAGCTCTACGATTATCTGCTTCTCAAGAATCGATTTGTTCTCATAAGTTTTTATAACAACTTATAATAATCGAAGGCTTTAAAAATATGGAATTCGTATTAACTCCACAGTAAATGAACTTCACGACAAGTTCTGGACTGTAACAGGCATGGGTATTGAATCTGGTATAGTCAGTCTAAATATTTTTTACAAATGTTTCGAACATTTTCACCATTGCAAAAATTTGATAGTGTGAAGGTTCACTTGACAAATTTGGTAGTTCCTGTGAGACACCAATAAACATCTATTATTGGTTATGTATAGAAACAAATATTAACAATTTCTCGGCAGAGAAGCCTGCAATTATCTCGTTCTGATTTTGATCCACATAATTAATTTATTATAACCGTAGGGTAAATAATGTTCGTTTTAGTTATAATTAACTAATTAGTTTATTGCTTCATTAAACAATTTTTATTCTCTGTTGCACATTTATAAATAAACTAATACACATGTACTGAACAAAGTACGCGAACGATTACATCGCAGTACGTAATCACGAAATTATTATTATTATTATTATTACGGTCTGTTTTTATGATGGTAGATTTTAATATGTTGTTCACACTTCAACTTGCCTGCTTCAGTATCTGCATTTTGCAAAGATTTTTATTTCATTCACTCCCCCACTTTCTGCAAGGAAACAGTCTACACACATGTGATTGTGTCAATCCGCAGAAGGTGTGTCATTTGTTGTTATTTAATTCGTTTTCAGGTTAAGAATTTGTACTTCACTGCATATTTCATTATTATATACACAGCCATAAAATTTCCGGAAGCACGTCTTCAAAATTCCTTCCTTGTAAGATATAAAAATTACAGCATACTTTAGCTGTAACGGTCTGCCAGTTAACAAAATATGCATTTACGAATAATGACTTCATTTCGTAATTTCGGTTTTAAACAACATGCATAGAAGTGCGTTTAAGCTACTAATATATTGATTTAGTTTTATGTGGGACGTTTTAAATATATTAAAACCGTCCATTTTCCTAACAGTGGTGTTCTTAGTTTCATCAGCAAAGACTGCTTTAAAAATAAATATCGTAGAAAATTTGAATCACACTGAGTGAGTTCTTGTCACTATGGCGAGTAATCGAGTTGCAAAAGGTTGTGAGGGGTTGGGCGTAGGAGCAAACCTGTTGACGAAACGTTACTCAGGGTCTTGGACTTGTTTTTGATTGGAACACCTGAAAGAAATAAAGAAAGAAAGAAAGAAACCACTTGGAAGAACTAGGCATAGATGGAAGATTAATATTGGAATTGATCATAAAGAAATAAGGTGGGTGTAGACTGGATTAAGCTGGCTCAGGATACGGAACTTTAACTTGATTTATTATTTTTCTGTTACATTGTCTTAGGGAAATAAGGTGGGAGAGTGTGGATTGGATTCATCGGGCACAAGTTAGGGGCCGGTGGCCAGCTCTAGTTGATCACGGCATTAAACCTTCGGATTCAATGAAATGCGGGGAATTTCTTGAATAGCCAAGCGACTGTTAGCTTCTGAAGAAGAACTTTTGAGAGTGTAATAACCAATTTGCATAAAGTTTGTGATCCTTATATTTATTATACGCCACACTAAGCTTAGTAGATTCCAGCTACGACACTAATTTCGTTTCCTTGCTGCTCCAGTGGCAACGCCTCTCATTCAAGAGGCAAATAAATTACGAAGACGGTCTTTCAAAGTCCCTTACTCACTGTTCATATCTTTAGAACATCACTGCCACGAGATACCCTCAGTAGCCTAATCGTCTTTGTACCTGCTACAAACAACAGGTAGATTTCCATCATAACCATCATAACGTGTGTGCGTTCCGTTGCAAAACACGAATATGACAATAAAGTTGCAAGATTCGGTAACGCGTGTAGTTTGTAGCCTGCTGTTCCAAATAAATCAGTCAGACGCTGTTGTGTGTGCCCATTTTAACACTGAAATAAATAGCTCAAAATGAGCAATATCTTGCCGTCCAATACAAATCATGTTTAACACAGCAGTCTTACTGATTAATGATTAATAAAGATATAAACGAATTATCTTCCACCACCTGTGGTAATTCGAGAGATATGTGAAACGAAGACGGAGTTAAAATAATTCCAAATTAATCTCTCAGATTTTAGAGGCACTAGACAATAATATAAAAAAAAACTCTTATGGGGTGTGTTTCATACGGACTCATGTTTTATTGTTTCTACATTATTCAGGTTCCGTGTCAGTTGGTACAGCGGTGAGATTATCTGTATTCGGTTCGAATCTCGACTTGGTTACCTGCTATCCTGACTGAAGTTTTGCGTGGACAATCCTTGTAATTGAAATAGCGTCGTCAAATAAACTATGAGTTCGTCAGATATGTACGTTTAAGAAAATGATCGTTGTAGAAAGGAATGGGTTTTCTCCAGTTTACATAAATAGGTCCAATTGTGAAGAGAAAGCCCCGTTTGTCTAATTGCCTAGTGTGTGGACATAAAGCTAGCACGTCCCTGGTTTCCGAGAAAGCAATACGAAGGTACAGGTGAAATGAGCTCTTCCACTTCCCTATGATTGTCCCCCCACCCCCACCCCGCCTACCGGCCATAGCAAATATTGAAGTTGTTTCCCCTGCAAATACCTTCATAGTCAACCCACCTTGCAAGGCAGGCACACGAGCGATTTGCTGTATCCTCCCTTCCCCTCTTTATAACAGAATCATTTCTGTGTCTCTGGACAGGTTAATTACTTGCTCTCATTCTCGGAGAAGAATTCCTTTTGAAAAAAAAGACGAGTAGAAGCGCCACAAAAGAATTTCATACGCTTTAAAAGTGAATTTGTGGAATGGAAATATATAAGAAATAGAATTTCCGATTCTTGTAAACTGTGTTCGCCGTTACAGCGTACACTAAATTCAGTTCTTTTAATTATTTTCCTGTTCTTTTTTTTTAATTTCTTCTGCTATAAACGTTGTGATATAACCTGAATGTGAACTTCAGAGCTAGTTCGATCACGTTTGCTTACCGTCACGTGGAACCAGGAATGTTTCAATCTTCTACTCGGGTGATAGCCAGTTCGAACTTCGGACGGGTCAACTGTTATCCTTACGATTTACGTATTTTCCCTCAATCCTTCCAAGCAGGTGCCACGAGGAAAGTTGTTTTTTATTCATACTAGAAGCCCCAGTGATAATACAACACGTGTGTTCTAGAAATGACAAAAGCAGATCAGACCTCACCTGCTGCTGCAGATCGTATATGTGGATTTGCAATTAATTTATCGGCCACAACTGTCAATAATATCGATCCTCGCCAAGTGATTAATTCCCGTACATGATGTTCTAAGCACGTACATCATGCAGCGATACCATACGCACGATCCGAAGTTGCGTACAAATTGAGTGCGTTTTGAGATGGCTTGTCTGTCTTCTGCATCGCACCTGGAGGCCCGCTTTCTGATCCTACTCCAAGACATAATATGGCAGTGAACCTTCCTAAATATCCCAAGCTAATTTGGATAAGCAAAACATAACATAATCTGATTTTTTCACTTACAGTGACCAATAACCGAGCTAGTTTGGTACATAGTGTTCCGATTTGCAGCAATGAATCTTGGGTAGAAACACGCATGTCCTGATACTTTACGTGGATTTTCTAAGATCCACTAATTAAGTGCTAGAAGAATATCAATTGACCTTGATGTGTATAAACTCACTGCGCTATTAAACTTGTTTCGTTCGTGAAGCATAGGCCTCTCTTATTTATTTTGCTCTGCGTTTAAATACTACGCATCTGCGTATTGGGTCATAGAGAGTAATTAAACTAATTAATTAATTAATTCACAACATTGAGACTGTCGATATTACGCTATGGATGATTTTGTGAATTTCGAAATAGGCCGATTAAGAAACATCATACTCAAAGATGGTCTCGTGTACGAACTCTGGGTGGAAACTACAGTACTAAAACATTTAATATTCAAAATTAATAATTTTTTAATCGTATTGACATTGGTCAGTTCCTCCTTAAGCCATGAAGTGGACATAAATCTACTGGAAAAAGGCATAGAAAGGAGAATTTACATTAATTTTCTTGTCTAAATATGCTACAGTTTTATTTATGAGCATACCCAGCGCTGCCTCTAATTTTGTAACGCCTACACCATCTAGTTCACCCAGCCCACACACACATTGTTTACCGGAAACATTTTCCCAAGGGTAAAGGTAACCCGAGCTTCATACTAACTACCCACACAGGGCCCAAAGTCAGCAGTGGTTGAACTTTACTTCCATGTCCTCCACTCCCCTTTTCCCCTTACGTTATGGTGCTAAGCAACTACGAGCCCGTCCTTATCGTCTTACTTCTGCACAGCATGACATGTTTGCTCTGAACCATAGGGTCATTGGCGGAATTATTAATCGGGGAATATTAGTAAATTGATGATAACTAGTTTGAGTACGTAACAATT
>NW_019059551.1:199106-211760 GCF_000696155.1 Zootermopsis nevadensis | reverse complement strand
GAAGTCACTAATCTCAGTCAGAATAAACCTAAGTCGGCCGGGGTTCGAACTGAATACCACAAGAATACAGCATATAAAGCGTTGCCACTGCTTCAGTCTGTTTCATCGTAAAAAAATTATTGAATGAGGAAACACAACAAGAAAACATTTTTTTATTCAGCTGAATATTTTAAAGGACATTCTTGGCAGGTAAAATTGCTCTTATTTTGATGTAATATGTGTAAGATGGACACCAGTATCGATCTGCTTGACTGTAGGTATACTCTGTTTTTTTCTTTGTAGGCCTTACATGCAGCACAGGAACTCATTTAGTTATTGCACTTCAATTATGTTGAATATTGTTTGTCTATTGCCCGAGAGTTTCAGGAATGGACCTCGTCCAGTCTGAAAATAATTGGATATCATTATACTGACAAACGGTTCTTACTTTTAATACTGAAGTAGTACATGACCCGTCAAGACTGACGGAATGAAACATGTTTTGTTGAACAATAATACAGTTTATTGATGCACCATCTTCGCAGACAGAATTGAAATTTCGAAAGTTATAAACATTCTCTTTTTATGTCTTCGCGATGACTGAAGCCACATTCATGTTAAACGAGCCAACACAAAGCAGACCGCCTGACTCCAGAATCTAGCCACATGCGCCACACCCCACATAGGCGCCACCAAAGCCTGGTTTACAATTCTTGTTCCCAAAGTCGCCACCGTCAGAACATAATTTCAATTTCTACTGCATCACACGAACGGCGTACTCGATCAATTAAGAATGATGGACACTGGCTGTTATAGTAGCTACATAGCCTAACTGCTGATAGTGTCATTAAATAATCCACAAATAAATATAAATATTAAAATATAACGGCAAACGCGAGAAACGGGGCTTCGTTTGTTCTGTTGTTGTCAACTTATTAATCAGTGTAGCTTGACGGGTTAAATTTGAATTGCAACAAGTTATAAACGCGCCAGGTAGTACTATTACACACAGGACAGGGAGACAGCTTTTGGAGGAATTATGACTATTTTATGAAACCGTCAAGAGCTTTTCAATGAAATGATGCTGGGATGTCATATTTTTCTCTTCTGTTCGCATTTTAAGTACGTCCATATGTTGACAGCAAGTTGTCGAGGTAACATTTTTCGATTTACGCTGCTCATGGCGACTTGTATGAATATGGCTGGCTTCTGGAATGTCGCCGTGTAGTTTGATATATATCGACCGACGTTTCAGAGGAACAGTAAAATCCTTCGAAAAGTCGATCAGTAACCACTAGACTACATTGTGCAAGATCCACACAAGCTAGTCATCTTTACAGGTAACATTGTTTTACGCTTAGATGGCCTACTGAAATGATTTTTACCGATCACAAACCCTTTAGATATTGCACATTAACAATGATAGAGTTTCGGCACTCATAAAAATAAATGCTTTTGTAAGCAGACAGCATTCCCCGTAATTAAACTGATCAAAAGAAAGGAACAGTATCAATATATGTGTGGCATTACTTATGCTTCTAAAGACAGTAATAATAATTCATTGCCGCATATTGCCATACAAACACTTGTTACATGTTATCCATTTTTCCTTGACGATTTTGCAATTTCTCATACCGTGTTGCTGCAATTGCCAGTTAGAGATTTAAATAAATAACTGTTATAACACTTTATCAGGACAATATGTAACTGTTCATCTCTAAAAGATCGAAACATCCGTTAAATATAGGCCTACAAGTTGTGTATTGTCCTGACAGTGTAATAAAAGCTACTTTGTTAAACTTGTTGGCTGTCAAATTCAAACATGTTACAGTTTAATCCACAAGGTCACCAAGAGACTGGTTACGTACTCAGCAAATTCATATAGGCTATTTTTCTTTGGTGAACGGAGTTGTGGCTAAATAATTTTTAATCTTCCGTCTGCCCTATGAGCAATTTAATAATTTCCATTACAACCAATATTATAAAACGTAATTTCAGTTAATAATACAGAATTATTATAAGACGAAAGATAAAATAAATCGACATGGATTCAGAAGGAATTTCATAATAACCTGTCAACTGCCGACATTTTGGAACACTGCATGATGGAAGAATTTGAACGACGAATCGGATGAGAAAGGACCATTTGTCTCAGGATTCAATCCAGAGACTCCATTGTGACGCTTCACACCTGGGTTAACTCACGAGGCCCTGCGTTTGATGTGGTGCAGACACCTGCAACGCTTTTAGAAGGAAGAAAATTGTACGTAGGTCTACAAGGAAAGATAAAGAACTGTATTCTTCCTGTGTTGAAAACACCACAGCATGAAGACGGAATATGAAAAGCGGATCTCGATGTATTCCTAATCTGTGCACTAGAACTTACTAAGCGGTTGGAGGTTTAACGTATCCATTGGACTGGAAACTTCGTCGGTTTCACAGCCAGTCTGAACACAGTGACGAAGTATAAGTAACTTCCATAACCCTGATGGGAATTGAACCGTAATAGCACAGTCAGTAGTAAGTCAGCGACTGATTCATTTCGCGTCACACACTTCATATAGGAATGCTAAAAATGCATAATTCGGTTTGATACGAAACGAAATGATATAAAATTCCGGCATTCGAATCTCGATCAAAAGATCGGTTATCCTGGCATCTTTTCTGTTGTCTTCATGTCATCGCAGCAAATATTGGGATACTACTTTAAAATAGGTCACTAGTGGTTCATTCTGCAGTCTTTCCAAATCATTAACATACTTTTAGTGTAAAATAACTTATTCAGAGAATAAACGTCGTTAGACAACACAGTACTCGATTAATAAAAGCACAAACACATTTCACTGTCATCGCGAAAATTCAAACATGGAATCGAATCGATATTAGAACTTAATAATCGATCACAGTTGGATCATTTAAAAAAATGTTTGGCAATAACTTCATGAAGCAGAGTCCTTGAGGAAGTAATACGTTCTCGGGTGGTCCAGAAATTCACCCCAAGGTGTTTTACCGTGGTCATAAAAGTCCACCACAGCCGTCTACCCTCAGCGGCCAGATGAATGCCACACACCCCATTCTTTAAGATCCGCTTTAATATTAATTCCCCATCTGCGCTCAGGTGTTCCGAATAATCAATTTCCTTGACCTCTTCACACAGAAATATTCATATAATATTTTCACTTTCACTTTGAAGCATTAATTGAAACAGGTTAATTGTATCTCACGTCCTCCCCTCCCACACAGTCACTACTTGTCATCATGCTTTTCTCAAATCTGCTGTCGTACTGCAGTACCTCTCGGTAACCCCCATCTGCCCCCTTCCCGCTCACTCCCGGTCACCATCCCTTTCAATGCCCTTTGAATTGCCTGTCGTTTGGCAATGACATTAGCATGTCTTGTATGAATAGACATCGTAATCTATTAGTTAATTGGTTCCAAGAGCAACTTTAAGGTGTGAGAAGTAGCGAACTCTTACAGAAAACAGAAGCGACGTACATTTTACCTTTATTTAATTAAATTTAAAATCCAAGTCGTAGTGAGAAAAACCTTTATATACCGCTAGAACCATTCACGTGTACACTTACAGTTTATCCAATTGCTTTATAAATCATGATGTGCGACGAGTATATTCTATTTCGCAGGAACTTATTAGCATAATATTACAATTTGTATAAGATTCCACGGCGATTTTGGAGGTAATGGATCCTCCGAAAATATTCAGAATTCAAATTTTATGCAGATAATAAACTTGCGCATGAACTGTAAGAGCGTAACTCGGCTGAAAATTTGTGAGAGGCTTTCTTTATTTGATGGCAGACATACACCGAAGAGAAAAGAAGTGATGATACAAAGACAAGAAATAGGGTGGAAGTAGTTTGCCCTGCGTTACATGATTTTCACGCATCACGGCCTGTTTTTAGAATGACCTGTAGTTATATGGGACTGTGCAAGAACTTCGCTGTCTCCTACGTTAATAATTTGGTAAGTTTTTGTGGTTTCGTGCTATATAGTTCATCGCAAAACAGCTCAGAGCAGATCACATTCCGAGAGTGCTTGATACAGTTAGTTCATAATATTTTATCTTCTACCATGCTATTTACTAGCATGTTCCTGTTTTGAACGGGTGTAAAACTTGGTCTCTCATACTTAGGGAAGAACAAGTGAGGATTCTGGTAACAAGATGCTGAAGAGAAAATATGGACATGAGAGGGAGGAAGTAATATGAGGTTTGAGATAACTGCACAATTAGGCGCTTCATAATTAGTAACCTTAACTATAGGAGAGGTGCAAAATTCATAGACCTTTCGGTCGGAAAACTTGAAGGTGAGAGACTGCTTTAGGGACCTAGACATATACGGGAATAGCCTGTAATATTTAAAATTTCTGTCTTCTGACTTGTTCCGCCGTGTAGCCTGGTAGATGTCAATCAACGTTGTAGAGGTCATCCTGCCTCCGTCACCAGGGTTATCATCGCCCTGATTATGGAGGCAGCAAGGAACTCTGAAACATCGGTAATCATCTACCAGACTACACGGTGCAACAATCCAGATGACAGCAGTCTTCAGACTCACCGCCATGAAAACTTCAAATCCTACATAGCCTGTAATATTAATATGAATCTGTAAAAATTAAGGTGTGAGAATGTTCACTGGATCAGTATGGCTTAACACGAGGGCCAGTGGCAGACTCTTGCAAACACGGCAGTGAACCCTGTGTGTCCCATACGCATTCATTTCGTGGTGTTTCAGCACAGGAACGTTTACATTTGTAACAGTCTCCTTCTGTGAAATACCACAACTAAATAACTGTTCAAAGGAGGGGTCCTGTGATACAACATCCTACACCTGATTCATTATCAGAAATGAGTAATTTGTTGACTTCGGTTTATAAACATCGACGGAAGACAAAAACAGCTTCGAGGCGATGTCGACAAATTGCACTCAGCAGTCTGGAACGATGTGTAATTGTCTTTAAATCCCAAAATTCATCGTTTTCTTGTTTTGTGTTAGAACAGTCACTAGCATGCTCAGACAACATTACAAATGAATAGGAATACACACTCTTTACTACTGTAAGACTCCCCACCAAGCGAACCAGAGTTCAATACCCGGCCAGACGATGTGGAATTTTTGGTTGTCAAGTTGGCTTGAAGCAGGTTTTCTTGGAGTTCATCTCCCTCGGCGTGCTTACTCTGCCAGCTGTTCGCCTTGCCCAACAGTATAGGCGTAAAGCAACGGATAAGCCAAGTTTCGCGGTGGTTTCTATCAGAAATAAACGGAAAAAGTAAGAATTTAAGAGACTGCACGCCTTAGCAGTTTCTCAAATCGAAGCCGGAACTATACCTGTAAGAAACCTAACGAATCAGTTCATCACAATTTCATTTTATATACTGTACACGAGACGTTTTTTCACTTCTTGCCGTATTGAATCTCATTTTGTCCATAATTTTCTGACCATTTAATTTATTGACGTCGAATTCTAGCGCGTCTCGTATTTCATATAATTCAACGTAGCAGAGTTGTCACTAAGCAACAAATAGTCACTCGGCTAGTCAAAGAATGGACCAGTGGACCCTATCCCGAGCCAGCTGAATCTAATCTTCCCATTTACACGTAGGATGTCATCCAAGTGTTCTGTTTCCTTGAACATTTCGCTGTCAGAGCGTTAATGAACTCTGGTTACCCATTCACAGCATGTTCTTAGCTACGTTATTGGCAACAATCTGATATGCACTTTAGCAACAGAAGAAAGGATGACTCTGGTGGACCCACTGTTTCAGCTGCAGTACTTGGCAAAGCTCCCACCGAGTGGAATGAGGTCAAAACCTGGTTCATCCACACGTTACCTCTGGACAGAGCTAGGACAAGTTTTTATCGAGGTTTTGCCCATCATACACAAAATTCTCCGTTATTAGAAATGGAATTGACAATATTCTAGCTAATACAACTAGAAACAATGTGGTAAAACTGGTGCGTTGTTAAAAGTTTTTGAATTAATGTCAATGCGTTTGGCTTAAGATCCACGTCATAGGTTAGAATAATCATTTAATCGTGTTCATAATTCTGAGTACAGATGTATGTTACTTCTGTTTCGGTCACGAACTGAAGAAACGTTTTAACGTTTCCAGTGGCCGACAACTAAAACTCTCCTGCTCGAACCAGTGACGTCCTCTGATGAATATGGATCATCCGACATTTTTAAGCAATTATTTATATCCGGTCCCTTCACACGTTTCGGCTGGACATTTCACGAATTGTAAATCCAAACCTGCAGATCTCCATAAGCTTTGCCGAATATCTTCCTCCTCGAGAACGATGTTTCTGAACTCGGTTTTACAGTGTAATATAAGGGGCTTTTATCGTACTTCTCTGTTAGCGTTAGCTCCAACTGTAGGGATTCTATTGTTTTGCCGAATCTTACCATTAATTAAAAGACAGACGAATATACGAACATGTTTGCACGTTTTAAGTGGGCTACTAAATGCAGTTATGCGTGGTGATTATGTAATTCATGAATGTAATTAAACCCATGAAACAGATTCCTTGAGATACCAACGCTAGCTTTGCTCAACTACTCGGATTCCCCTGTATTTTATAGAACCCGAAAGATTATTACCGTGTTCACAAGTGCCAGTCACTGATACCGATCCTAAGCAAGATGAATCCAATCCTCACCCTTAACTCTATTTTCGTAAGCTTAATTCGGACCAGAATTTTAGCTGTACTAATACAGACACGTACTAAAGTAAAATTCTAGTATCACATATCACTGTGATGACTACAAAGGATTCTCATAACTTCTGTAAAAAATAATGTATTTGTTTAAACAAACTATTTCATGTTAACAATTAAAAATAGATACTTTATACATTTTAACGATGTAAATAATAATTTTTACGGATTATGGTTGGCCAAAACGTTGCAGCCTGCAAACCGGTTCCTATTTAATGTCTTCGTTCCTTAAGGCATGTTCAGTGAAATTTCGTATATCTGTAAAAAAAATATTGCCTTAGGCTGTAATCATCTTATTTTTAAGCGTAATACGATGTGGGTATTTTATTATTCTGCGATGCCTATCAGATGAACCTAAACCATTTTAATTTCTGATGTATAATTTCATTACATAATATGAAAGTTGCCGGCACTAAAAAGTTGATACAGTTGATACAGCGTGATAACAGAAAGTCTGCTGTGACAGAAGCCAGACACTCGAATTCGAGTCGATTAATTCCTTATCTGACTTCAGAACTTCATAACTCCGGAATGTTAAAAGACAGTCGTGTTTCGTAATTTGCCCTGCGCCCTCGTTGAATTGTTTTGGTTCTACCGGAATGTGTTTTTGCTGGAATTATCAGCTGCTATATACACCTCACGACCTGTGACCATAAAGCGACTAAAATCTGATGAAGCAGTATCCACGATAATCTGTAGCTCGAGACACGCGCGCCCTGCTTTTACCAAATCCTCGGACCTGTAACTTATCTAGATTTCTCCATTAAATGCGTGTCATGTTTTCTACGTACCTCATTGAACCTCATCATCCTGTGTTATTTCCGGTTTATTTAATGACGCTTCAAATTAAATGACGATTAGTCAATGATGAACTCGAAATTGTACAGAAGGAAAGGTCTGATCTAATTTACGGGACCAGAATTCTTCCCTAATGGAGTCTCTGTCACTATAGTCGGTCTCGAGAACGAGATTTTAAATCCAAAATACATGCCTTTCTTACATTTGATTTAACGTTATTTTTAAAACAAAACCTACCCGCAGTATTCAATATTTCATCCACTGTTAACATTGAAATTTCCTTTACATAACATTCTTAGCTATTATAACGGCTTACTAGATACGTCTATCGTCTGCTTATATGTACACCAAGTTAATTGATTCTGCATTTCAGGCTTGTTTTCCCCTCTTTACAACCAGCATTATCCTTTGCTACGTATTTTAAATTCTGCCACTTTGATAACATGTTTGTGATATCGAAATAATGAGCGCATGCGCCCTACAAAATAATTATGACACTCTTCTACTACTGCTGCTGCTTCCCAATGCAAGAACGATGACGAATGAAGTAAAAGGGTGAATCATACTGAAAAGTAACCCCCCAGTCATGCTCGTGGCCAATATAATTTGCGATAACTGCAGATAGGGGGTGAGGCGGCCAGTCCATTCATATCTTTGTGGAAGGGGTGAAAAAGGCAACATCAGCGGTTCCGTGTTGTCTGACGGTGCCAGAGCAGAGCACGAGGCAGGAAGCAATTCCGCTGTTGCTGGATGGCATTCCCCTTGTGTCAGTGGAGATGATTATTGATTGTACTTACCGTCGTAGTTGCGACGTTAGTACTCCCTCCAACAGCCAAAAATATCGTCGTCTAAACGTTCCACACTTTCACGAATACACATGTAAGAAATTCAGCATACCATTTCTCACCTCCGGTGTCTGATTTCCTTTGGGTATGCTTGTGGTCATTCAACAGTGTAATAACCTCAATGCATAAAATAAACTGAAACCTTCCATCAAACGAACAATAAACACAACCGCGAGAGAGTAAAAAAAATAAAAATAAAAACTGCCTTGGCGTGAGGATGCGCAGCGAGAGCGGAGCTATATAAATTTCTATCGATCGTGTGTATGGGGCTTACATTTTCTATCCTCTACTCAATGAGTCACACACCACACTGACACTTGCAACCAATATTTCTTCTAGCTTCTCTTCACTGAAACTGTTTTAATTCACCACGACACTCACCCCCTCTCCCTGTCAATGTAATCTGTGATACGATTTGTGTGTCACCACGCTTGCTGACAGCAGCACTTCGGTTGCTGGCTCGCTCTGCTCTGCTCTGGCTTGCTTATGCAAGCGCTTCAGTGCCAACCCTGAGCTCGCAGCAGCAAAATCTCGACTGGACTGACTGGGGTTTTCGTTCCAGCTTCGTCCGCCTGACGCTAGGCTGCCGCTCTCTCGCTCACTCGTTCGGCTCCGGCCCTCGCAGGGTCTCGGGAAGCCCGCACTAGTTCGTTCCCTCTTCGTCGTCGACGTCCTCCACTTCGACGCCGACGTCGGTCGCGGTCGTTGGACTGTCTACCTGCCTGTTTATCGTTGCGCGCGACTCTTTCTCTCTCTCTTCAGTATTCCCGCAACTGGACGGAACCCGACCGACCAACAGAGCGATGGACAAGTAGTAGTTACTCTAGTAGTGGACCCTGTAGAATGTTGATGATGGTTTCTTCTCTTCTCATTTCATCTACTCTCTCTTCTCCTGATGCTGGTCTAGAATCGACTCTGGACCTGCCTTCCAGGACCAGGTGACCATTCGCAGTTTATCTTCCACTTCGCTAGAGCAGTAGCATAGTAAGTGTTGGTGCAGTGAATGCAAAATAACAGACGACAAATAGTCTCCCTGATGATGGAGGCAGCAAGGACCTATGAAACGTCGGTAAATTTCTACCAGACTACACGGCGCAAGAACATTTTTACTCTTTCAATTTTGACAGTCGGTGGAATTTTCGGACATTGACTTTTACACTGCACTGTATTTTGTAAACCAGTGGAACTATTAAACACCAGCGAGCACTAATTCTACAGCCTCATCGTAACAATTTAATATCCGATAGTGTCGCTACGTGGTCTTGCCCTCCATCCCACGTGTGTATTTGTTACGGTCATGGAATCTGGGAGTGGCTTGTGTCCACTGTATTTGTGTAGCTTTATTTACCAGTCTCATTTGTTTATCGTCCCGTTACAATGTAATACTCTTCATTGTTATTTAACTTCTTGTTCATGACGTTCATCTCTCTCTTCATGTATGGAAAGTAATACATCACGTGTTATATATATATAGCATCATCAAAGCGTTTGGGTTTGTCCTATCCGGAGAAAACATACGTTAATTCGCAAATGCATGGCTGCTTGTATTTGAAATTTGTTGTTAACCGCATGGCGAACTTCTTGTAATTCTCAGTTTTGTCGTTTGGAACGTTGAACTCTTTGACATAAACACGCCTTTCTGCAGAAATACTATTTCTTGGTGGCTGAAAGCTGAGAAACATTTGGGGTGCGGAAGAAGCCTTTTCTCCTGGATCAATAACGCTTAGGCTTTGGAAACTCATGTGGAGGTCACGAAAATGAATTTGCTCTAAATTGTTAAGGCTTTTTTTGCCATTTTCCTTGTGAATGGATAATACAAGAATGGTTTGTGGAAGTTTTCATATTGGCACACAAGACGTTTGAATAGGGCCTTTCTGTTGAGAACGTACGAAGAATAAAACTGAATTGGAAATGATGAGTTTGAGTCTTTGTTTCCTCTTGCAAGCTAGGCTGAATCAAAAACCGGCCTTGCTAAGCTTTCGAAAAAACATCGTTTTAAATATCTGTGGCTGTTTATGAAACAAGCACTCTTCGCTGAGCGCATTACATACCCTACATCCCCAAACATATAGGTCCTATACCCGTACGTTCCACAGTATTTGCTGTTGAACACAGCTCAGGTGTATGGATAGAAAATAGTGTAATTTTCTAAGATGCAAGTCCCACTTCTGCGGACAAAGTATCTCCTGGCGAGCCACGTCTCATAAGAAATGGGAAGAAACAAGATAGCTGCCTTCATCTTCCAGACCAACCCCCTTTCTGCTTACTACAGTGACTATTGACTTTTTGTGCCGAGACCGCCACAACCATCATCCCTCGCTGTCAGTCAGCCACCTGGTAGTCCATCCATCTGCCTGTGCGTTCATCCTTCACTCAGTTGTGTAACGTATTCATTCAGTCACTGGTTATGCGCCTCGTCGTAAAAACTTCGTCATTTCATGGATAGCCATTTAAGATCGTCGCGGCTTCGTGCCCCTTATTCTGTGTTCGCCTCCTCCTTAACATTGGAATCCACGGGCTGGTTTTAATGAGGGGGTGATGCAGAATTACGACATACGGTGGGAAATTTCTTTGAAATAATTTAAGATTGTCTTTCCAAAAGAAATAATGGTTTTGTTACAAGTTGCGAAAATTTATGTTGAAGTGGAATGGAAATCGACGCATTTGTTTGTAGTAGTAGCCCTATGTTTCTCCAAGACGTCAGTATCTATCTACAAGTCCTCACTGCATTACTACCCAGAGGACATCAATGATGAGATAATTTAAATTTGTAAAAATTATACCTAATTTTATGAACTTTTTCAAAAATACATGGCATTATTTTAATTATGCCTAATGTTTCAGTATGTACAAATAACTTCTTGAGAGGTCTCAAAATAACAGAGACCTTAGTTTAGACAAAGTTCGAAGATATCTGTAATACAAAGACGAAATATGCATGAAGAAGTAAATGAACCAAGGTTTACACGTATAATGTACATGTTACAGTGGGCGTGAAAATTTACTAAAGTTGAAATGGAACCTGAAATTACTATAATATTAAATACAACGTGCACTACATTATAAAAATAGACAATTACGACGTCACATTTTAATAATTAAAAAATACCTAATAGTATGTACAGGTCATTGTAGGATCCTGACCCGCATGCGTGTATGTTGACTTTCGAATGTTTATTATTCCATCGTGTGAGTCTTTTTAGCAGAAAATTCGTTTCTCTACTGGATACTGGGAACGACCCGTTCTTCAAGTGCCTGAGCACTGCGGGTCCCAACTTTTCGTTGGCTCGATCTATGGACATTCGGTAGGACTCCTTGGACGAGGGATTGGCCCGTCGCAATGCCTCGACCTGTACACAGGACAGCACAACATAGAAAAACGCGGACAAACATCCATGGCTTGAGTGGGATTCGAACCCACGGTCCCAGAGACCAAGAAGCACAAGGCCCACACCTCAGACCGCGCGGCCAATTGTGACCCCACTCATTTCTCAACGACACCAAAATATCAATATTAAATACACATAAACTACAGAAAAGGAAATATTAGAATAAAATGTGTTATTCTGATTTATTTATTAGAAAATCAGACAAGTCTGTAATCAAAACATGGTTTTAAAGCACCGAAAGAGGACACAGCTGTTTTCTATTCAGTTTTAATTTTTTTATTAAACCACCTAATCCTCTCACGTAGCTCTTATTCTAGCCATATGCACCGCAAGCGATTATATAAATTAATATCTGGAAAACCAATCGAATTTGTGCGCTGTTTTGGGGAGTTAAATTCTAAAATTTATCTTCTGCATTTCAGGATCTTTTGCCATTATAAAATAACTAAGCATCTCTGCCATTTATACTAGTAGTATATAAGTAGCTTCTTGAGCTTATAATTGACTTTTGTTTATGATAATGAATTATAGTACACCTGATATCCTAACAAGTGGTGAGAATATTTGAAACGAATAATCGAAAATTATTATCATAAAAATATCTTTTGTCATGAATAAGTCGAGATTTGGAGTTTATAAGGCGGTAACTGTTTCTGCTTTGTTACGCCTGTGACAGTCGTTTGTCAAAAATGTACCCCCACCCCCATCCATTTTTAGGATAGAAGACCGAATATGTATTTCCCCCTTTCGATCTGAAAAAGAAGGAAGATACGTCTTTAAAAACATAGTAATTTTTTTTTAGGGTTTTAAGATTGTAAAAACTTAGACTGAAGGCAATGGATAAAGGCTAAAGCAAAGAAATTAGTAATATAATACCATCACCAAAGACACTCAGAGAAGAACCTACAAGAC
>NW_019059551.1:187497-199063 GCF_000696155.1 Zootermopsis nevadensis | reverse complement strand
TGCTTTTATTACATGTTTATAAATTATAGGGTATCATTCTGTGTGAATTTCGTTTTCATTATAGTTCGTTATCCCAGTGTAAGTTTATTGGTTAAAAAACGTTATAACATTGTAAACTATGTTTGTAAAGAGCTAATGTAAAAACTCGCAAAAGGTACGAAAAATCGAATTTTTCAGTCCTATATTTCACTAAAAGTCTTATATCTCTTGTTCTGAATTTTTAGTGGTTTTCCTCTCACGCTGGTCTTCCTTCGTTCCGTCCGATTGGTCGCTTAATTCCACCAGTTTTCATCCAACTCTATTCGGTTTGTACAAATTATCGTAAAAGAACAGGACACATAAACACTTAAATAGAATAGCGTCGCAAATATTGAAATGTCGCATCGAATTATCGACTTATTTTCCTAATAATCTCTAATTAAAGTGACTCAAGCGCACCTGTTTGCATTCCATTGTCACAGTGGCGTCTCTGCCGTCGGGGAAATGTGTTGAGATCAGAATTAATTTTGACTTGCTTTACAGTACTGAACATAGCCGCACCAATGTTTAACACTCCTGCTTCGTATGCTATAGACTCATGTTTCAGAATCATGTGAGTGAATATGGAGCAACGGTGAAAGAAAACCCTGTCCCTGTGTCACGTTATCCACCGCAAATCCCTACATGGACTGCCCTGGGAGCGAACCCAGGCCTCCGCGGTGAAAAGCCGGCAACTAACCGCCCGGGCACTGTCACAAACGGTCAACCGCATTTAAACGGAGACAAATGCCACTCATGCATGTTGCCGCTTCCTCAGTTTTCATTTAAAACAATTAGGGTCCAAACAGTCTTGGCGCTGACCTAGCCTTTTAAGTTTAATGCACTAGAAGACCAAAACTATAGAAACAAATGAAGAACACGAGCATCGTATCAATTCAAAACGAGATAAAGTTTACAAATGAGGTTAAATGAGTGTAGACCGTATTGGAAACTTTTTGCCCGAGTTACGATAACCAAGTGTCTTCAAAATCTGAAATTGTTTGTTAATAAACCGGAGATAATATAGAATAAAAAAGAAAGTTAGATGATAATTTAATTGTATTGCGTTTACGCTCATATCAAATTACGAGAGTTGCTGCTACGAGTTAAAGGAACCGTTAAAAGCAAACCAACGAGGAAGGATGGAAGGAAGGAAGGAAGGAGCAACTGGTTGGATGCAGCAGTGAGACAGAGATGGCCATAACCGTCTCTTTCAGGGGGTCGTTCAAATTGTTTGTGCTGGTCTGCAGCAACGTAGCACAATTGCACACGCCGAAACCAAACAGAATTAACCCAAAGCCACTGCAGGCTGTATGGTTAGCACTTCCACTTCGTGTTCTGTGGGTCTCCGGTTTGAATTCAGGGCAGGAGCGTGTTTCTCTTGGTTTTCCTTCCATCATTCCATGATGTGACTTCGAAATGCTTCCAACTTAAAATTCATAACGAGTCTACGGTATTTCATTCAGTGTTTTGTATCTTTAATGTTGACGCGGCGTAGTTTGAAACAAACACAACTAACACCATGAATCACAGTCCTTCAGAAGCTAATAATTACTCAGCTAGTCAATAAATTCCCCGCCTTTTACAGAATTCAAACGTTTATTATCTTATTCTTGTCCTGTGCCAACTGAATCCATTCCAAAGTAATCCTTTCCTATTTTGTTGATATCGATTTTAATATTATCCTCCCATCTGTATCTTGGTCTTCCAAGCGATCTCTTAAATTCGTACTTCCCAGACATGTGTTTTGTACGAATTTATAATCTTATTATTCGTACATGCCCCAGCCATCGAAAGAATCACTTTGATATCGAGCGTCACTACGTTTAGCGAGTCATGCAAGCAGATTTTGTTAAAAGTGAAAGAAACGTGTTCTCGCCGTGTTGATGATGAGGTTGTGGACGTCATGTTAATTGCAGTGACTAACTGGCCGGTCGGAAAGATATGCTCGCTGCGTAGACTACATAAACGGTTTTGATTAACGTGAATGGAATACTAATTGGTCACGGAAAATATGTTTGGATTTTTTGCCTACTTTCGTAACTAAATGCTAAAATAGACGGTTTATTTTCACAATGTTCACATTTGACTTTTTGTCTTTTGTCATATTATTCCTCTTGGACGAATTATTCCAATGAGTTCTGGCTGGCGAGGCTGATAGCAAGAAATGCAAACGGGGTTATGTTGCAGTCTGTCGGAGTCTGCGTTTGGCGGGACTGTATTTTTTATATTTTATTTATTTTACAAATGCATTGTATAAATTTTGTACGTTATTAAAAGTTATAAGGATAATGCTGCAATAAATTGTGTTACTGTTCAACGCAAAAATGTTTCATTCCCGTTAAGTTTGACTGTTCATACTACGCCAGTATATGATAATGGTCAGGGATCAATAAATGTTAGCGTATTTCACCGATAAAACAAAAATTGTACTCGCCAGGCATTTCCTGCCCCAGAGGAACCATCATGAACTGTCAAGGAACAGTTGGCTACAACGGACATGCCCAGACGAGAGGTAAATCTCTACTAACGACACGTGTAGGAAAAGTGGAAAATGAAACAAGACGACGGATCATTCACACGGGGACGAGAAAAGAAAAGGGGGACGACAAACTGTGTTTCGCTCAAACCTCTTTCCTGCATCCACATTCAGACATGTCTGGGTCGTGATAACAAAGGTTCTAATACCGGCGACAGTTACAAATTTAATTCCGACAACACTGGAGACATGAAAAGAGGGAGCTTAATATAATATTAACGAAGAAGTAAACGATTTTTTACTCGTCACTGACAATCAGACGAGTGGATTTTTGAGCCCTGAAAAAATCAATAGACCGATAAATCACAAAAGCTGTGTAGAAAATCAATACTCGGTTGAATCACAAAAAAATATTGAATAAAAATTTACTTGGATATTATCCATCGTCTAGTAAATATAAAACGTAAAACGACGTTTCGGAGATGGGAGCTCCGTCTTCAGCTAATCCCTATCTCCGGAGATAGGGATTAGCTCTATCTAGTGGGCCCAACTGTGTAGGAACCTGAAGACGGAGATAGAGTCCCATCTCCGAAACGTCGTTTTACGTTTTATGTTTACTAGACGATGGATAATATCCAAGTAAATTTTTATTCAATTGACTCTTCACCATCGTCAAGAAGTTTTAGATTTGATATACAAAAAAATATGTTGTATTAAATCTGAATGATTGTGACGATGATGCGTTATTTCAATGAAAAACTTCTTCGATATACATCGCTTTTAATATTAAGAACGACGTTTCGGAAACTGAAATCTGTCGACGTTTTCAGGCAAAACCTGCTCTCTTGGGCGCAGTCGATATTTGATAGTAAATTATCTCTCAAACTTCGTTACGGAAATCTGAGTATTAGGAAATTTGCTACCTCTATTGCGTGTTCCATTATCACTCTGAGATGTGGTAACGAAGTAGGCGTATGCAGTTTATGGACGTGGTATCATGTTAAGTGGAACGGGAGGGGACGCTTGTGACTACAACGCCTAGTTCCGACCTGATTTAATTATTAATACGGCGCGTCTTAAATATAATCGTAGGGAAATTCGTTACTTTACAGGGACTGGGCCTGTTGTTATGTTTAAAACAACCCTCCACCCTGTCCGTAGCAGTACCAGTGTGGTGAAACATACAGAGATCTCAAAAAACATGTATTCACAAGAAGATTTCTGTCTTCTGGGTTGACGGAGGCAGTATGACCTCTGAAATGTTGGTTAACATCGACCAGACTACACAGCGCAACAACCCAGAAGACAGAAATCTTCATACTCACCGCTGTGAAAACCTCAAATCATACGTTCAACGAATGAAATAATGGCATTTAAATAAACTAAACCGATACATACTTCAGCAATGAACTCATATTTTTTTTGGCCACCAATAACGTCTGCTTGCTCGATGCATTAGTAATCTTATTTTACATTTATGCTAAATCTCATAAGACAATCTGAATTAATCAATCTCACAGCAGGGGCTACAAATATTTCGTTATCTGCAGCTGATGGTGGGCGGCTTCCTGCAATTTGAGTCACTGTCAAATTCTCGAAGAAGATTACGGTTCATTGAAATTGTGGTTTACTTCCACTTGTGTCCAGACGCATAGGTTTGTTTTAGAACCAGATAGACTCGTAGTCCTCGTGTCTGTTTATTCTAACTTAAAAACTGTGTAGTAACGTATAAGAAACTGTCGACATTGCTAGAAAACAGTTTCGTCTGCGGATCCTTTCTTTACACAGCGTTCTTTCGAGTATAAATTGAATTCTGTGACTCTAACAGACAGATAATACTTACATTCCAAAAACACGCTCGCGCACACACTCGTTGAGACATGTGTGTATCTGTTTCAGCGTGTGTGGGCGCAAGTGTCAGTGAATTTATGTTGCTTATATGCAGATAATCATATCTTTATTTGTATATTTGCCATCTGTAGACAAATTAGAAAAAATATATTTTATGTTTTAACTGAGGAAAATTCTCAAGTTTCGACGTCGTCCGGCCTGCTTCTATATTTCAGTCACTTTTTTACCCTGATAATGGAGACAGCAAACACTTGTGAAATTTCTACATGGCTCTACAGCGTAACATCCTCGAGAACGGCCATCGTCATTCTCGCCTCCGTGAGAACTTGGAAGATCACTTAAACATTCTTCCCACTCATAAGAGAACTTCCATCTTTCTTGAAAATCTCTGCTCATCAAATTATTATAATTTTGTTCCTATAAGTTTTCGCTTCTGTCTTGTAACATTTGAAAATTCGATTAATATCTAATGATTTGAAATTATTACGTAATTATCGTTACCCGGTAAGATGTAGGTCCTGTGTCAGGTGATCAGTTATGTCGGAATTTACGAATAAATAATAATTGTAAAAGTCCTAGGACACACACTCGCACTCACGCACTCACCCACGCACGGACGCACGTTCATCAGCGGTGTGTAAATCTATTTTTTTACAGTAACTAACAAAACGAAATATATGTAGGTAGGGACGGTACATTTATGTTAACCAAACTAGCTGAGCTAACACGACTAATACGGTGAACATGGACGCTCCGCCCCCTGAATATAGGTCATAAAAGAACTCTTATTACTTTAGAAATGTTCGTAACGTAATTATATAAAGATGTTGGCATTTTTTACACGTCTGTAATTTTACAAGGTGAAGACAATTTAAAGCTTGATATAATCATTCAAGAAGTATTATTAAATACCACGGCTGAATCATCTAAATTACAGGCTCCCAAATTGCGGGTCGCGGGCCCCTTTTTCGTTTTTATCTTGTGCTTTTTGTGTTATGAAGGTCTTTGTACAGAATGTCTGGCAAGGCCTGCTTTTGATCATATCTTTTAGACTACAGAGAACCTAGATCTTACAAAAGAAGATGAGCCGTATCGTAGTAGATGACAATAGATTTAGTTAGTAGAGTCCCAGTGCAGTTGAGATTTCAGGTATAACAAATTACTTATTCCTTCTACGCAACCCTTTTTTATGAGGTTGGTTGTCTAACATTTTTTTATTTCACAGATTGTTTGCCTTTCATGTTGCGCTACTTTATTTGATGGTTTCTGAAAGTTATGATGGTCATTTTGTTTTATTAATTCGTTGACATTCTCTCTTACCAAATGGCGCGTGTAATTTTAATTTTTATATCTTAATTGGCTAATAGCCTTTTTTGGTGAATTTGGCAGAAATCTGGCTTTAGTCGCCGTGAAGATGTTTTCACATTTAATTCACTTTTTAATTTTTTTTTTTTTGTAAATTATGTACGTTTGTTGCGACTTGCATGGATAATACAACAATAAATTCTTTTGCAGGAAAGATTTATTCCCGCCACCTTTGACTGGTCGTACGTCTCCTGTAGTGTAATATCAGGAAACTTTCTGAGGTTTGTCGTGTGTTCCTATAAAAGGCATAAATCCGGTAACCAAGGAGTGGGACAGCGTTATCGACTGAGCTGCATGAATCTCTTGAGCCAGGCTTAACAGAACCTTAGCGTATCAATCCCTTTGTCCCTGGGTAGTGATCCTGCTTGTATGTGCATAGACCTTCCACGGACAGGCTCCCAGGCTAGGAGGTATGTTACAGCAGTATTGTCTCCGCGAAATTCGTAGCAGGAACTACTTATGGAGTGATTTCTGCGCCTGATCCGTTGTTGGCTACAACGTATTTTTGTGTAAAATTGATTTACATAATATTTCCATGTAGTGGTCTGCCTAGAAAGATTAATAATATTTTTAGATCAGTGTTGTGCAATAATTTAGAATTATTTCTTCCGAAGTTGAAGATTCGAATTGTGCATGTGTCATTGTTGTCTAATTGAAAGGTCTAGCCAGGATACGGTTCTGTTATCTCGGCATTAATAGAGAACTCATAACTTCGAGTTGTTGCGTGTCCAGAGATTGCTAGTTTTGGAAACATTTGGTTTTGTGATGCTCGATACTTTTATCTGTATTTCAAAAGTTTCGTTTGGCATCCTTACTCAGTCTTTGGAACATATTATGTATCCAAGACATAGGCCAACTCGTAGATCTAGGTATTTGGTTTTAAGTGTCCAATGTCTGCTGTTAGCACTTGTCTCCTAGGCGTGACAGCTCTCGAAATTACGTTCCTGTGTTGTGATCTGCCTCTACAGAACAGCAATTTGAATACTGTATAAACGTACAGCGTTACCCCAAAATATCGGGATTGCTGCATTGAATAAGTGTATTCCCCATTGTCTCCATCCTTGAATACGGTCCGTATAATTCGAGATCTATGCTACTCCCGACTAGAAAGGAGGCTTTTCTATAGATGGAGCTTCCTTGCACACTCTGTTCAAGGTGTTTCAATTAAACAGCAGCCCGTAAATTCTCTTGTTGAATCTAGGGAATATAATGGGCATGGAGACCGGGTATTTGGCACAACATAACCATTGCAATGCAGAACTCTGTAATACAGAAGAAGATGTTTTGGTTTATCTATATATGGGACGAATCTTTGGTGTCTGTGTCTCTCGTAAGTCGTATGACCTTGTGACATTTTTATGCCCTTAAGCAACTTTTAAATACACTCCTATAAACACAACACTGTTGTCTTTCAGCATACAATTGCTCGTAAACAATAATGAGCAAAATATTAACAGTGATTTTATCACTGTGACCCGAAAATTACGAACAACACCATGGTTTAATTGTTCACCAAACAGTGATGCTACGCGATTAAAATCACATTTTTAAATCACAGTCTCACATAGCCTAAATCTGTCTGATATTTTTTTTGTTAGACCTATGTAGATCTTCGTGCTCCATATGCTTCTGTATCACTACTGTCACTTTTCCCCTCCCCCCTTCCAATTTGACACAATTGACTTAAACCCCGTCCATTTGACAGGTTCCGACGAATTAAAAATTTGTAATGAAAAGCTGGGCTCCCTTCCCCAAATAGAATTATAGTTTTTCGACAGTCATAATTTGCAGTCATACATTAATTTCTACGCATACATCACATAACCTCATTTCATCGCCTACACGCATTTCAATAAATTTATATATTTCTATACATTACGATTTCAGCGTCTAGTGTTCACTTTCGGCTGCCAGATATCGATAAAATTGCAACCATGCACACGGCCAGTGCTGCCAATTGTTCTTCATCAGTAATTAAAATCACTCCAAACGCAGATGAAGCCCCAGTCACTGTTTAAAATTACAGTGATCACTAGCGAACCGTCGCAGGTAAACCTGTGATCCGGAAAGAGCAGTTTATCTCATTACTACTCTGAAATCTTTCAAAGAAGCCAATAACCAGTGGCCATGCAGCCGTAAGTGAGTTCATGTACACACTCGAGATAATCCACGTAGGATTTGTGGAGGACCCATCTGACAGGAGCAGCAATTCCTGTTGTTCCCTTAGTTCAATTCATAGTTATTCCAATATTCCCTTCATATGTGAAGTTTGAGGTACTCAGAGGAGGCGAGTATGAAGATGGCTGACTTCTGGGTGGTGTCGTGTAGTCAGGTAGAATACAGCCAACGTTTCAGAGGTCCCTGCTGCCTCCATCATCAAAACGTCTACCCGTGATGATGGAGGTAACAAAGACCTCAGAAACGTTGGTAAATTTCTACCAGACTACATGGCACAACAACCCAGAAGACAGATATCTTCGTGTGCACCGTCTTGAGAACTTCGAATCCGACGTGTCAGATGTGTTTGCTGCCTCCACCAATACAGAGGAAAGAACCCAGCAAAGAGCAATATTTCTTCCATATGTTTACAACGTGGTGACATTTCATTTATTTTTTTTTTCCAACACGAAAATAAATACATATCATATTAAAATGTCATGAATATATTTAGCTTAACACCAGACAAGATTTTACGTTCTCACGTACAACGGCTCACGATGTTTGGTCATAGAATAAAACATTTTTAAATATGTAATAGGCCTTAGGTCTAACGTTCGCTTCTACTACGATTTGGTGTCAATCTGAAACAATCACTCTCTCTGATTTTGTGCCTCATAATTCTGCTCTTTCAAACTCTTTCTTGATTCATATTAGATGTCTACATATTTACATATATAATCTTAATTTAGGCAACGCTTTATTCAGTTCAGTTCAAAATCGTTTATCTTCCCAACTCGTTCATAACAACATGAAATGAGTAGTTTAAAAAGCTGTCTTTGGTTTACTTATTATTTTCAGTACATGTGAAAATTTTATCATTCGTCCTAAGAAAATAACACGAATGAATAATGTTTGAGGGAAAAATATTAAGGAGAATATTTTAAACGAAGGCAAGGAAAGTAGCAAGAGGACTCGTAATAGATAAGGAGGACGAAAATCCAGTATTCATTCGGTATACGGAGCTTCCTTATACCGTCAAGTTTCATCAGCTATGATACAAAATCTCCCGTTGCTGTAACAAGCGATCACAAGAAACATCTCAGACCTGCTGAATCGGATATCGATACCCAGATCCATCCCTACGGAGATTTTGGTAGATAATTCTGTGCTGATTCAGAGCTGTTGGTTCAGAAAATTTCTCTGGTCTGATGTAAATGAAACTGCACTGGGGAAAGTTTCTATCTGGATTCTCTCATTCTGCTTTCCATCTGATTCTTATCGGCTGCCGTTTAGTTTTATTTCTGCGTATTGTTCAATGCGAAACCGTAACATCCACACTCGTCTCTTATTCATTGTAATTTGCTCATTTCCTCCCTTAGTTGTCATTGAAACCAGTTTCAGAACGCTGGTTTTTCCGACAAAATTTTTGTGTTCCTCACGGAACGGTTTGGAAAAATGTATGGGCTGATCTCATGCAGAAAGTTGAGACTGTTAAGGAACCACTCGAGTATGAGTTAAATAGATAAAGGTAAGACGCGGCCGGATAAAGGTAGTTAGCACCTGAAGTTTCTCCTAGGCCATTAATCATTATTCGTAGTTTTTCTCAGATGTTTTACACGTGAAATTTGCCTTAATGTCTTCAAAATACCTGACTTTTTCTTCGTCTAATCTTAGAATGGTCTCATTTATCATCTTTATCAGCTCTCCTGAAATCATTAGCCTCGTATTTCTGCACTCACAACTCTGTTCGTTCTCTTTACTGCCAAGAGTCACCAGGTGTTGCAGGTATTTGTGCTACTGAGTCCAATCTTTCTGTATATCTAGATATTTCGCTTGCTTAGTGACCATTAGATAAATTGAGGACTCTGTAGAGAATAGTGTAAATGCCAAACTTTATTCTTATATATTGTACCCTTGAGAGCACTTGATACATCTTCTGGGTTGTTGCGCATTGTAGTCTGGCAGAGGTATACCGACGTTTCAGAGATGCTTGTTACCTCCATAATCAAAGAGATCAGGGCGGCCATCTTTATATTTGCCACCGTGAGAACCTTATATCTCACTTGATATATCTGCATTGTTTTAGTCTGCAATAAAGGCGCCATTTTTTTAAAAAAAATACAATTTTCGCCTCTTACACTTTTCTCCAGAAACAGTCCACAGTTGTTAATCAACTAGTAGGCTTACTATGGATAAAATTGGCGTGGAAAACTGATCAGTACTTGTGTAGTTAAGTCGTAGATCGGTTATTCAAACATTCGTCACGGGGTAACAATTTACGTTTCGATTAATACGAGTTTCTGCTAATATCGAATGAATTCCAAGTGTCTTTAAGAAAGCTAATAATTAATCACGTTAGCTGCATTTTACTAGTTTTGTTCTTTATTTTTATGCATACACAAACTCTCAGCGTAGCTTTCATTGTTCCAGGGGGGAAAGAAAGATGATTAGAGAAGTGGGGTTACGTATAAATTATAAGCAACGTGCAGTCACCGATAAATTAAGAGCCGGTTAATTTTGCGCAATGCTTGCTACTATGCAGTTCAGAATCTTTTATTTTTCCTCCTGCTTTCTAAAAACTTAAGGACTTAACTGCACAATGCTGGAATTTTCCGTGATTTGTATGGGTCCTGACTTTAAGGGGAAAACGCAGATTAAGATGTTGAGGAGAATATTTAGACTTAAGAAAGATGAAGTATCGGGAGGCTGATAACAGTTCTATCCCGAGGATATTCATAATTATTACACTTCTCAAACGGGTGAACCATACCATGTGTCAGAATGCAGAGTTACTGATGTTAACGAGGGCGATACATAGAAAACCAACCGTGGTACGCTAATGAACCTTTGTTTTCCATAAAACAGAATTATTTAACTGTCTGAGCGACTGTTAGCTTCTGAGGGACTTTTAGTCATGGAATTAGTATTGTACTGAACCCTATCCTTTGTATTTCAGGTTATACATTAGGACGGGACCGATGTCAGTTCAAGCCCGGAGACATGTAAGTACTGGTGTTAACATTTTGAATCGAGGCTCATTTAAATAACATAAAAGTAGCTGTTATTACAAATATTTATGCTCTTTGGGAAAGTTATCCATAAACGTTTTCAGTCTAAGGCTTCCGTGGTGAGAACAAACAATTTAAGACTCCTCAGCCTACACAAATTATTTAAAATATGAATCAGCAATGGCGAATATTATAATTTATGAACCTTAAAGATATGTGTGAAGTATTGCTATTTCTGTTAAACTGTACGTTCTGCCTCAAGGAGTTAATATATTCTGTTTGGTTAATAAAAGTTAGTGGCGATAGTTGTGTTTACCTATGAGATCTTATAGCGTCCACTTGGTAGCTATAAAGTAAAACTGTTTAGATTTACGATATTTGGTGCGAGGAATGAAAATTCTATCTAGACGTAATGTTCGCTGTATGAAGGTAATACGGACACTTCTCACTGTGAAGGCGTTGATGGACAGGAGACGACCACCAGATGTTAATGACTACGAAGCCACGCTTCGAGCTGTAGGCTGCATATAGGCTAATATTTTGCTTCAGTTTTGTTGAATGAAATCATTAATCTCATGGAGCTGAATTAAGCTTGCCCTAGTAATTTCAGCTGAATATTTATGAGGCTTTTAGAATGAAAAAAGTAAAATTGCCTGAATGTCTAATAATAATAACAAGCATTATT
>NW_019059551.1:154328-187284 GCF_000696155.1 Zootermopsis nevadensis | reverse complement strand
CTCACACATAACATTTTAAATTTAATGTACTCTCTAACAGAGTCATAACATTAATGATTCGTAATGCTTTCCATTTCATTAAATTTTTACTTTTGCTAATATTATTTCCTGCTGCTTTCAAGGGGTCTGTTTTCTCAGTCTCAAATCCTTCAGTAACTTTCGCTGGCTGATGAAACACAAATTTCTCGTAACCATATAACTTAGATGCCATGAATATAGCTCTTTCTCAACCAAAATCTAATTAGGTTTTCTAGCAACGGATTGTCCGAGGCAGTTAATTAATAATCTCTTTGCATTCTTCTACTGGTGTATTCAAATAACATTAATGAATTCTAGTTTTATAAATACACAACATGAAACTCGTCTTGATGTGCGTCTGTTCGAGCCCCATCGGTCTGTGACAAATATAACGGCATTATATGAAGTATTTAAAATAAAAATAATTCGCTTTAAGATTTAAATATTCAAAATAATGATATTGTTGTTTTGTATGCATGTAACTCTGGGTCTTTCGCGTTAAGAGAATGGTATACAGTAGATTAAGTGTATTTAAGAACAGGGTGCTGAGAAGGATATTTTCACCTGAAGGGTAGGCAGTAACAGGAGAAAACTGTGAAATGAGCAGCATTATAATTTATTCTATTCACTAGATACTGTTGATCAATTAAGAAGAATAAGACGTGTGGGGCATGTAGCACGGATTAAAGAGTTGAGAAATGTATACGAGTATTCGTTGGAAGTGTTTATTAACATACGTCCTGAGAAATAAGATTTAAACTGTGGATTCTATTCGTGATAGTGGCGGTCCTTTCTGAACACGGTAGTTGAATTTCGGGATCATTAAAAGACGAGAAATTCCTTGAACACCTGACCGAATATCGGCTGCTCAAAGATAAAAGAAAAAAAAATATTATTATATAATCCGTAATTATATTTTAATAATTGTGATTATATTATCTTTCTAGTGTTCTGAATACCTAAATCCTCAATGCAGACTACAGCTAATATCTGTTCGTAGGAGCGCTAGCAAACGCTTTAATTGTGTCAGACAAAATAAATGTCGATAATTACAGCCAGAAATTAGGATAAAGCGGCCCTGTTATATTAGGAAACTATTTGATAGTTTTCTTGTAACCACAAGTGTTCACTCTGTATGGGTTCGTCTATGCCGGATTCTTCACGAGGCGTGGGCTGTGAATTTCAGTAACACTGGGGTTGGGTTAGGTTAAGATAAACGCCTGTCCGCTGCCATCGTTGCAGCATATTCAGACTGACTGAGCCAGTTTCGTCCGTGGAATGCAGTCCTGTTCCGAATAAGTTATTAAAGCTTCTTATAGTCGAAAATCGCGAACAAAAAAAGAACCGCGTAGTCGATGATGAATTGGAGCGAGATTAGGTAAAACAGTCTGTGTATTTACCACACAATCACCATTTAAGCGTCGTAGTTTTATTTATCAAAAATTTTGTCCTTTATATAATGATTTTCTCTAAATGATTGATTCAAATCATTTCACGGAGCAGATTGTTTCTTAAGAAGTTGACAATTGCCCCAAGAAATTCCTTGCCATTTATGGAACCTGAAAGTTTATTTCCGTATTTACACGGACCTTCCAAGATTTCCTATCCCATAACACATTTATCTGTTCCACATCTTTCACACCCTATTTCTTTAAGACCGGTCTTAATATATGTTTCCATCTACGTCTAGGTTTATCGAATGATTCTTCTATTCAGGTTTTCGAATTTCTCATTTTTCCCATACACGTTTCGTCTCCTGTCCATTATATCCCCGTTCATTCGGTCACCCTAATAATATGTGATGAAGAGTGCGAGAGATGAAGCTTCTTTGTATCCGTTTCTTACTACTACTTCCTCTCTCTAAGTATTTTATGCGCATTTTAATTTATTATCACTTATGGCTTTTTATTAATGTTTATGTCGCATATTGCTTCATTCGCCTTGGGCTCATTAATATTGTACTGTAGTGTCCCAACGGTTGCTAGGATAATTAAATGTTAGACTACGCAAGCATTGAGTTGCTTGCTTTGCCAGCAAGGCTCCTGTTCCAGATAATGTTGTCGGAAACAAACGACGACGACGCCTGTCGTCTGTACGGAATGCAGAGCATTTGGTTCTCCTCTGCGTGAAGAAACTCTTTCGCACCTTGTTACAGGCATTAGCACAGAAATCGATCATATAACTTGTGTCGTATAGTGAACCTGTGGTCAAATCGTAAATCTAAGATGGTTGTCTTCTGGGTTGTTGCGCCGTGTAGTCTGGTAGAAGTTTACCGACGTTTCAGAGCTCCTTGCTGCCTCCATCATCAGGGCGATTGAGGTAGCTAGTTACTGGTTTCTGTCCAATGTATTCTCAACGCCAAAAAAACCTATTATTCCGACTCGAGCACAATAAAACTCTGCACACTGGAAACAAAGACGGTTTACTCAGTCACTTCGTCTTTATGTCATGAAGGTACGACAGACTTCTTTTCTTATCTGGATTTTCTTTGTGTAATGACGTGCTTCATAAATTGTAACATACTCTGGACATGAAGCATGCACTGGAAGATAAAAATACACACAAAATTTTAAGACATGATGCCATCGAACAGAGTCCTTCTTGACAAGCTAATAGTCGGTCGGATAAATCCTGAGCTCGGATAATTACCAGTAGCAGAAGGTGTTAGTGCTGGACATGTGTGTGACTTAGATCGATAATATTGTTTCTAGTTGTCTAATCTTCATCTTGTACGCGTCTGAAGCAGTTCATGACATACATTTTATGCCTTCGTGACGTAAGTGACAATTATTTTAAGCTGTTTGTGCGATTTTTGAAGAGTTAGACTCCAGCTGACATTTTTTCAGAAAACCGAAGACAGGTAACAGCGCAACAACCTTCCAGTTCGCAACAAGATGTGTGTGATTTACTATTACTATTACATCAAGACCTAAGTGGTCCTTCATTCATTCTTTATTTATTTATTTATTTCTTCCTTTCAAAATGACTTTTCTGAGATGTTACGCCGTGTAGTGTCAGAAGCCTACCGACGTTTCAGATATCCCTGCTGGGCGATGGGGGCAGTCATCTTCATCCTCGCCGCTGCGAGAAATAGAAATCTCACATTATCGCGTAGAGCCATCCTCCTATCACGTCATCTAAGCATTTAATTTGATACTTTACAGAGTAATATGGAAGTAGTTTAATTAAGTAATCGTGTCTCCTGTCGAATCAGAATGGGATATCATAACCAGTTAGTGGGGTGATCGTCTTCGCAGCGGAAAAGAGATCGTTTAAGCCAGTGACTTTTGCGTTCAAAAACCATTAGCTCAGATGCTGCAGTTTCATGGCCGTGTCTACAGACTGTTCGTCCAAAACACTTCCTTTGAAGTTAGCTTATTCCTGCATGAGAGGAATCTGCCAGTAACACGGACGTCTGTGGCCATTTCACGGCAAGATCTCCGAAGAATGGATAGCGTAATAAGTGGGGCGATTACTAGCAGTTCCAAAACTGTGGTCGCCAGGGGGCCACTTGTCGTAAGAGGAAATCTTACACTGATTGCATAGCGGCAAAATGTAAGTTGTTGAGGAACACATAACGTAAAACATATCAGCTACACCACGTTTTTAATATAGGGGACGCGTTATTTCTCCTCAGACCGACTGCATTTTTAATACTCTTACGTTCTGTGAGTTTTGAGGTTTTCATGGCGGCGAGTATGAAGGTGGCTGTCTTCGGGACTCTTGCGCCATGTAATCTGGTAGACGTTTATCAGCGTTTCAAAAATGCCTGCGTTGGTTCGCCCTGATGATGGAGACGGCTCCGAAATGTCATTATACTTCTATCAGACTACACGGCGCAAAAACTCAGAAAACAGTCATTTTCTTACACAAGTTCTGGTATCATATGCCTTGGGGCCATGGACTAAGGAGCAAACCTTCTATTAGAGTTTATTTCGGTTCGTACTACAAACTTGAGACCCGTTTTCGTGTTATCATGTATGGAGAGAAATTCGAGCACCTTTCAATTTACAATTTAAACCTGCTTAGACTTGATTTCCATATTAAATGCGGGATCATGTAATCGCACATTTACCCTTGATAGTAGGCCACGTGACCTACACATTAAATTTTCAAGAGGGAAGAGAATGGTTTTCTACCGAAAACTGAAATGACGACATACTGAATTAATTTACATAATTAAAATAATAAAAACTCTCAGCGACATGCTCTTTCCTATATAGATTAACATACCACTCATTCTCTGACGGTGGCTATTTTAAAAGTCTTAGCACGTGAACTCACTTTTGAAGCCAGGTATAAATTTTGTGGTTTGCAAATTATCAATGCTGTATCACACTTTCTGCTTTTTCTGTTTTAGATTACTTTTATTCGTGAGAACAAATTATCGTTAATATTATCGACACCCGTTGGTATGAATAATGAATACACTGAACGACGTGACAGTATACGACGGCAGTGGTCGATCTCCTCTACTGTAAAACGTCACACAAGTTTATGGTCATGGTTCTGTAATGCTTGAAATGTTTTGTATGACAGGTTTATGGGAAGAGTGACTGTTTGGGAATATATAGTATATAGAAGAAAAGTATACTTGTGAATATTTACTGACATGACGGTACGACGGTGGTCGAGTAGTTAATACTCCTACTTCGTATTCGGGAGGTCCCGGAGAAAGACTGACTGACAGGGTTTTTCTCAGTCCCTCCAGACAAATTCCGGGATAGCACCTTAAATTATACCACGACCGCTTCCTTACACATCCTTTCAAGTTCATTATACACTGTCATTTTCATTTTGGACGATATATAGTCGTAACTACGAAAAGATCGTCGTTAAATAAACTATAAATAAATAAGACGGTACGGGATATAAACCTACTGAATAGAGATTAAGTTGTTTTAAGACGACTCTAGAAAGAGATTTTTAAAAACTTTTAGTTGCCGAATCTGTAAAACATAAGGAGGTAGAGATCGTGGTATTTTATAAGGTAATACCAGGTAAATGTTCTTGGATGAACAGTTCTGTTATAGGCCAGAACTGTGACTCTTACGCAGTTTAAATAATTTCTGTTCCTTTCACCTTTAGCTGTTTTATATGAAGTAAGAATAAACCTGGGCCTTCAGGCAGCTAGTAAGAAGACCTTATTACCATTATGTGTTTGTTAGTTTGAAATAATTACCACTTTCCCTCTTGACTTTGAACAATTGTGTTGATTGCAGCACAAATTTCTACTGATCTATAATAGGTGATCTGACAACTCTTACAACCATTTGGTCTCTACGTGATTGTGACTTCTGATGTTTGGTTATTGACGAGGGATTGCTTAGAGTGTCGGTCGGTTTCGTAGGAGTCAGAAACTGGTTGACCGAGTAGGATGCACTCATAGATTTTTTCTTATATATTGTTGTAGTTTCATCATGTAAATACTGAAAAAAAATTAATAGGTCTTTTGTGACAGCAAGCCTCAGTAATCGATCCTTAAATATGTGAATCGACCCTTAAAACTTTTAATGGGAATTTAATAAATTGATAACGGATCCCTTAAAGAGATGAAGTTTTGATAGGCAGCCGTTTTGAACCACAATACCTGCAGTTACTGGGGACCAAGGATTCATAACGGCACGTAAACATGAACTTTGCGGTTTGAACATTTCATATTCTGTTGTTGCAACGAAATATTTAACTGTCCTAATACTCAGTCCAGTTTATGCCGGTTAATAAGAAGTCCTCTGGACATGCTTTGTGAAATAAGATATGCATACAGCATTTGGTACGGGAAATAGTGTGAAGCGCTTCTTGAAAATCCAAGGCTTAGTTGGGAAGTTAGTAATGAAGTAGCTACAGTGTGACAATGTGAAGTGGATGAAGTCCACTGTCGGGTATTTGGGAGACAGTAACTAATCTTCGGACTTTGTGGTAATTTACGCTGACCGGGTTAGCACAGCAGCAACGTGTCTTACTAACATTCGGAAGAAACTGTTTGATTTCCTTCAATTTAGACTCAAATGCCACTATTGTACTTTAAAATAAAGCGAAACCTCTTTCTCCTACATGCTCACACCTCTCCTGCCGTATCCTATTTATTTATGGGTTTCTTAACAGCGCTGTAAATAGCTGTAGGTTGCCTATAGACCCATAACATCGATAGGCAGGTCGATTTGTGAATAATGAACTGTTAAAGATGTTAAAGGAAGCGGCCGTATCAAAATTTACGGTTCTATCCCGGAATTTACCACATGAAACTGAGGAAAACAACGAAAAACCCGTCAGTATAGCTTGTCTTCGTGCCGAGATTTGAACCCGTTGCCTTCCGAATACGAAGCAGGAGTACTGAAAGCATGACGTGACGTTTGCTACCATATACTTTTTGAGGTGACATAACCTCAGCAGTTGTTAGGTAAAATAACTGAATAACCAAATAATAAGAGCATATCCATTAACAGTTAATGGGTTGAAAGTCTGAATAACTGTCAGAGACGAGGGAAGTCTGAGAGCCAACTGGTTTACAACTTAGTAGTAGCCTACCTAAGGCGAATATAATACATGGGAGTGTAATGCCAAAGAGCAACTTTTTGAGTTTATTAAGTTCATTTTAAGGGGATTAGTTGGAAATAATTACATACCTAATTACAATTCAGATTCATTAAAAAGTGAATCTTAAGTTTGCTTTGTAAAACGTGTGAGATTTTAGGTTTTCACGGCGATGAAGATGTATTTATTTTTAAGATTTCTGTCTTCTGGGTTGTTGCGCAGTGCATTCTGACAATTTACCGACGTTTCAGAGATGCTTGCTGCCTCAGTCATCAAAGTGATTAAAACCTGATGATGGAAGCAGCAAGCACCCCTGAAAAATCGGTAAACTTCTACCGGACTACGTGAAGCAACACCCAAAAGTCAGACATCTTCATACTCTGCGCCGTGATAGCCTGAAATCTCACTAAGTATTTGTTGGTCTTTCGGGTTTTAATGCCGTATGGACTTTCAGGCATACACCATCGACCCTCAGAAGCGTTGGTGTCCCCACGGCATTACAAGCGATAAGATTAACTCCGACTTGTAAAACTTAATTTGTCTGTAATTACGAAGAATACATAATATGGATTTGTGATGTTTATGTATACTCTGAGATACTTAATCTATTCAAAATATGTTACGCACAGCTACAGACTCTCGATTTGCATGATATTTGCAAGTATAAATCACTGTGTTCGCATTGAAAGTTTCTAATGAAATATAAATGTGTAAGGCTTTTGATGAACCCAAAGATTTAACGGGTTGAATGGTTGTTTAATGTTTCCTCTTCACTGAAATTATCCGATTTATGTACAGTACTGAAAAGAAAAACGGTCGCAATAAATATTACATGTTGTTGTAACAGTAGAACGACACGACTAGAAGACAGCAAGGAAAATGTTGTAATGCCTTGCTTGCCTGCTTGGTAGAGCCGTATATTCAGCGGCTGTCTTGTATGTTAAAACACTGAAAATTCTGGTCACGGACTCTATTTGGGCGAGCATTGTGGTTTATTCAGGTCTTCTTAAAGTAGTACGTTACATATCGACTATGATCTGTGGATTACCTACCTATTCACTATTCCGTGTCGTCATATTTGTTCTTTGTTTCTACACAATCATTGGCGGAACGTAGTTAAATAATAAGTTAATGAACGACGAAACGAAATATTCTTAAAACTGGAATGCGATTTGAAACTTCAGGTGCAACAATATCGGATCCTTGTCTCTAAAACTCGGAATACCTTTCAGTAAGACTGGTATAAGCTTCGGAGTTTCGTTTTGCATACGGGGTCAATATACATTGAGTTCACAGTTCAACAGACTCTGAATTTTGCGCAGAAAGTTTTCGTAGTTTGTTGGAGTTCTGGTGAGTTTTTCTTTGATTTCCTACCTTATGTTGAGATATTTCAGATGCAGTCTCAGGTAACTTAGAGTGTGGTCGCTAATCTGCGTTCGTCGTTTTTCATTTTATTCCTGTAAAACATGGAAAGAATTGCATTTTCTATCTTAACCTCCAGAAAGTCAACAACCTATCAATCCGAAGCTCGTCTAAAGGATATACCAAAATATTCAGTCCGCACTTCTAAGGAAACACAGCACTTCTCCATTACAAATGTTCAGTACCGCTTACGAAAATAATCGCTGTTTATTTTGAGAGTCGAAGTAAACCCGTAAAGCCACGTTGTGGGAAAATAGATTATTAATTGCCAAAGCAGTTAATACTTTCACTTACCTTTGGGCATGAAAGCGTTCAATTTTTTTTATTACTGGTATATGTGTCAAAAAGAAAGTTACTCGTTCTTCATAGAATAAGGGGTATGTATGATTTGAGGTTTGCACAGCGGTGAGTATGAAGATTTGAACTTCATGCGAATTATGGGTTTATATCTGATTGATATTAATTAAAATGAAATTCCGATTGATGTTATAGCTTAAGAATGTCACATTTATTCGAAGTCCGTCAATTGTTTTGAACAAGAAACGCTTGGATTGACAGGTATGACCTCCCCATTATGTGTTCAGTAACATGGTGCAAAGGACGTACAAAATTGATAATGAAATGTTTACGCAACTAGTACATTTGCTATGATGTTGGTCTGTACGTATTCCTGTGACGCTGGTCGGGATGCGATACTATGTTTGTGTGTAAATTATGCATAAAACGCCTCTTGTATATTTGAAAGTATGAACACAGCGACCGTGCAAACGTGCTCCGCTAAGACTCGTAGCAGAGTGCCGTATTAGACCTACCAAAGCGTCACACTGGACAGAGTCCTGAGCCACTTCCGTACACCATCGCTTTCAAACGTCGACGAAGTCGTTCCAAAGAACCCACTGTCGGCTATCCGCTACAACTTGCTCAATAGAGCATCGTCATGTACCATTTCTGTGGTTCTTTTGCTTCTCATACTGGGCTCCCTCCTTGCTCAGTGCGTATAGTTACGAGTTCAGCAGCTGGGTAACAGTTGGGCTGTAGGCGCTACCACTCCTATTCTGTATTCGAGTCTTTCTGCACACTAATTCGAACCTCGGTCATCTTATGTGGAGAGGGCAGGTGTCTTCCAGATTGCTAATATAGTTCTCAGCCTATTTCTCTTGTCCCCCGTCTCAGTTTCTATAACATTCATGACATCCTTGTTTTTGAGTTTCTATAGTTGGAGTTCAGTGTCGTATCACTGTCAGATCCACTCTAAATTCGTGGGTTAATATAGCCTCAATAAACAAGTGATGGCTGCGAACCTGGGTTTCTCCAAAACGTCGGACAGGTGTGTGTCAAGTTACCACTTTTGGTGATTAAAATTAATGAAAACATTTAGTCTCAAACTGATGCTACTTGATTAATTATCGTTATCTGCAGGACAGAGTGGAAGCTCGGTGATGATAGTGAAATTATCGATTTTGAGACATGATACGTCACACACACCAGTGTTTTGTGAGTATAAATAATAAGCTTCCCTTGGTAGTCATCAGGCGGAGGATGCCAGCCTATTCTCTTCAATTCATTCTTGTTCATTATTGTGGAAAATTAATGACTCCTTTGTATAGCTCAGGGAAATAAGAGGTGCTGAAATCCATTTACGGTTCGTGGGAGTCTAGACAAACCAAACCCTGAAGTCTCTTGAAAGCGCTTTTCTGATTTATTTAAAGTTTGTAGAAGGCTGTATTTAAAGTTCCGAAGGCACCGTATTTCTGTCCGGAGATCGGTTATATCGACTGTGTTTCTTCGTAGTTTCTTTCATTCTAGTCAGGCAAATATCGGAATAGTCAAATAGCTTTGTAACTTCCGAGGAATATAGGCTTATTAACTGCCTCTTTCTGTAAGTAGCGCACGTACAGAATGTAGATCAAATAATATATGCGTGAAGACGTATGTACACAATAGCACTGCATATCAATTGATTATGTTTGACAATACAGCGCATTGACGTTGGATGTGTAGCAGGGGTGGAAGAGATCTCCATTCACTACCTTCATTTAATACAATGTTGCGGTCCAGTAGCCCACACTACCCCCATTACCATCGCAATCATTTCTGACGCCGATACGAAGTGACGGTGCTTTCTGCAGCATCCACAAGGATCTTGACAATGGTAAGGAATCAGGGACGTGGAAAAATCAGACAGTATTATCCAACAGTGCATGGACGGAGTAATGATGTAATGTCGTTTTGCCTAGGAGAAAGACTGCAGTGCAATGTAATCAAAATATTTTAAATAAATATACTTTGGAAAATGTTTGAAAGTTGAGAAACTTGACTTTAATTGAAGATTTATGTCTTCTGGGTTGTTGCGCCGTGTAGTATGGTCGATGTTTAACAACGTTTCAGAGGTCATACTGCCTCCGTCATCAGGGCGATTCATCATACTCACCGCGGTGAATACCTCAAATCAGTTTACTTTAATAATTAAATAATCCTCCAAAATGAAATTGACTTATAAAATAAATATTTATAATCATGTACTGGTAACTGAGCAACGTTACAATGTTTAAACGTTAGCACGAAACTAAGGCTAAAGCCTACTCACATTTTTATATTTTATTGAGGATTAAAAGGAAAGGTAGAGCATCTCAAGGATGACGTTGTGCGTACCATAACGAACCTTCGGTTTTCATAAATGCGGGAAATTTCTTCATTACATGAGATCTTCTGCTGCTTGAGGTAAGATGATGCTTATAATCAGGGCCTGTTTTACAAACAAACCGTAGACATTTGGAATTTGGATATCTGGCTGAAGTTTATTTGAGACTTATCTATCCCTTCATTTGAGATTATCACCTCTTTATCAGACTGTAATTACGCTATAATTTTATTTGTCTTCTTTCTATGCAGTAGTCCAAATCGTTTTGTCTAGATATCAAGATGGCCATTTACCAAGCAATTTGCAGGAAGTGTCCTATTCTCTATAATAACTACCAAATGTAAATCAGTGGTAAGTCCTCCTCCTGCAGTTAGTCTGTGTAGAACGTCTGCAGTACATAATTTTAGACGGTGTTTACTGGCTCTGGAGCAATCTCTAGCCACTACTAGGCCCTGCTGATATTTAGAAAAAACTGACGAGGAAGATCGTGACTTGGCATGTATCATTTGTCGTGTTTCGTGTTTAAATCCATTTTCGTCTTATCTCGTTCCATATTTGTGTCTTATGTTGAAGATCCTTTATAAAAACATCGGTATACATTTCTGGCTGCTGGATATAGAGATTTTATGCGTTGTGTGAGGTTTCTCGTTCATATACTACGTGATCTTTTTTCCTGTCCGTTTAACTGCAGTCGCCCCAAAAGAGGCCAGAGAAGATAATGCGAAAGTTAAATTCACTTATACAATACCGATGGCCATTATAAAAAATGGAACAGCCATTCGGAAACTTGGACGTTGGTCTTCTGGGTTATGGGGCCTTGTAGCTTACAACACTGCGCGACATTACAGACCGGAAGACATCAGTCCAAACGTTCACAGCCTTGAAAATCATAAAACCTCAAACTATGTACTTTAATATTATTAACGTATGTGACAATGTTGCATATTGTTTTTGCATGAATTAACGTATTTAATAAATAAGCCTCTTACAATTCGGATTAGGCTCTACGTCCCGTATCGAGATGGTTGTAGCTTTATGAAGTTAATGTAGTCATTCATTACTGGGCCAGAAGTGACGTAATACAGACTTTTAAATTGCTACACAGCTAACTACTTGTGAACCTCAGTAATCGGCCTAGCGTAAAGAGAATACAGAAATATTAGTAACAATTCTCCACTCAGTCGGGTATTTGAAGTGAAAACTTTGAGGAGTTACAGCATCAGAGGCATTGAACCATCATTACTTAAATGTGTTTCATAATTATTTTACCATGGTTTAGTAACGGTGTTAAGGAACAACGAAAATAAAATGACTCATTCATCGCTGAAAGGAGAGAGCGGCCACACTGCAGGTGGTAAACAAGGGCCTTAAACCAATCACATTGGCCCGGTGTGTCGGGAACGTACGAGACATATCGATCCCTCGCGATTATTTCCGCAAACGTTGTGCGCGCTGCTTATGCCGTGGCGCTGGTCGTGTTGAAAGGTTCGTTTGCAGATCGTCGTCTCTGGGTCGAATCTCGGTTGTCTGTACGTTTCATCAGTGCCTTCATGACAATTTCAGAAAAATTCCTTCCAAATATGCTTCTTTCATCCTTTATCTTCCTTCCTTTCGTCCTCGTTTGTTTCTTCCTTATATTCGTCCTAGTTTTATACAGCTTGCCCTTGCAGCACTGAATTTTTCCTCGTTTTCCTCGTTATTAAGGCCGAATGTGGCACAGCTAGTAAAAACAGTTAATATTAAATTACGTCCGATGGATCGCAGAAAACCTGCAAGCCAATTTGCAAAACTATAAGCCTCCTTAATGATTTATCTATGTCTTGTAACCTCTGAAGGTTATGGTGGCATGTACGAGTGAACCTCAGCATCTTGTTGCACCATTCTACTTGTCTTGAAGAAGATACTTCGAAACTTCTGTCTCGGAGATGCGGAGACCGACAAAGCCGCACAGCGCTGTTGCCAGACACATGAAAACTTTAGTGGGAATGAAAATGCGAAGTCCCTTTGGTTTACCGTACTGTTTGCTGACCCTGTTTCGAGTTAACAAAGTCGTGCGTCTACTTAACACTGCGGTAGGTCACGTCGTAGCTACGTGCTGTCACCGTTGGGCACAAAACATGCACTGCGTCTCATTTCTTCAAATTTATGTGCATATGCATATTTATTGTTGTTGTTGTTGTTGTTGTTGTCATCATCGTCATTAATATGAACGTCGTTGTATTTGAGAGCAGGGCAGTGTAGATAATATTAAGGTTTATAAGGGAGAACTTCGTAAGAATGTGGAGTAAACTGCATTACTAGAAACTTCACAATCTCTGCTTTTCTAATTCCACGGGGCAGAACCCTTGAGAACGCGTTGGTACGCCCAAGTAGTTAACATAGTCCTCGTCTTCCACAAAACCCAAAGGCCCATTGCCGTGTTCAGATCTTGGCACAGGTCCCTGTTCTTAGCCAGATTAGTCCAATGCACACCCAACCATCCTATTCCCTGATATCTGTTTTAATATTATCCTCCAATTTAGGCCTGGGTATTCATTTTATCCTTTCCAAACAAAGTTGTGTACGAATTTCTCATCGATCTCTTCCACGTTGCATGCCGTTCCTATTTCATCATGCATAATTTGACAATAATGATGTTTTATTAGTATTCTTCACCGAATAAAATTAGGATAGTCAAATAAAGGAGGAAAATATGGGCGAGGCATATCTCACGCATGATAGAGACAACGCAAACAGAAATTCAGTTGGGAAACCCCAGGGAAAGTGACTTATTGGGAGACTTAGGTATAGATGGTAGGATAATGGGGGTATTAAAATTTATTTCAAGGAATAGGATTATGAGAACGTGGACTGGGTTTATCTGGCTCAGGATAGGGACGGAATAGCTTTTGAATACACGATAATTAACCTTCTGATTCCATGAAAAGTGGATAATTTCTTGTACAGCTAAGGGACTGTAAGTTTTTCAAGAGGCCTCTGCCACGTAAAGTTGATGTCTATATCCCGCGTTTGAAGAACTTCAAAACTTTTAAACTGTCTTTTAATTAATATTTTCCATTTCCATCTGCCTTTGACCCAGTCGACATTGAACTGATGAGCTGTTCATGTCTAGTGGAAACTCGTTCTAGATTGACCTGGAGCGGATGACAGGCTAATACCAAAACGTTGTATGGTTGTTCATTATTTGTGAGGTTGCTGAGAGCCAGCTGTCGCCTCTCCGTATTCAAAACTACATTGCTAGCCCAATTAGCATTACGACAGACAACACTAGTGGATGTCAGATTTTGAAGGTTGCTAATCATCTCTTAAGTTTTGCGTATAATTGCGCTGATAAACACCAAGTCACCGTGAAACGTTCCCTACTCCTTTCTATACACCTAAAAGATGGAATTGTTAATTTGTATTAGTGTGAAACTTGACCTCTTACCCTAAGATGGGAACATATATTGAGGTTGAAGCTCGCTGTCTTCAGGGTTGTTGCGCCGTGTACTTTGGTAGAATTTTATCGGCGTTTTAGAGATGTTTTCTGCCTCCATCACGAAAGCGATTACACCTCTGAAACGCCGGTAAACGTCTGCCAAACTACACGGCGCAACAACCCAGACAACAGCCAGCCAGCTTTGTACTCAGTTCCGTGAGAACCTCAAATCTGACGTATTGAGATCATTTAAGAACAAGGGTGCTAAGTAGAATATATCAGATGGTTAGGGACAATTTGTAATCAGGCAAAAGATGGGATGGGTAAAACAAACAGCACACATAATGATGCTTAGAAATTCGTACAGAAATTAGTCGATAAACTTTGAGGGTTTAAACCACTTGGGAGGGTAATATTAAAATAGACATTACAGAAATAGAGAGCGAGATTAAAACTTCTCAAGATTCGGCCTAGAGAACACGGAAAAATAACGTCTGGTTTATCCAACGGAATTTATTGACCGCCTGAGTGACGAGTAACTGAAGGACTCTGCCCTGTCGAATGGAGTACAGAGGGGAGAAGACATCTCAACAGTTTTTCAAGTAAACTTTGATATTTACTGTGGAGTAATTACAGTGTTTAGATGTTTCTCCGTGTTGTTGAATTGAGAAAACTGATCAGGTGAAAATAAAAGTTTCGCTGACATTTGAGTTGCAGGACCTACAAAAGCCGGGCGGCAGAGTCTGTCTTGAGTGCGGTAGTGGCAAAGGATTTTTCCCCTGGCCTTGAGTATAGACAGACTGGAGCCCACCCAGCCTCTATCCGATGAGTACCGGGGTTCTTTACCAGGTGCAAAGCGCGGTCAGGGCGTGACCCTGATCACTCACACTAATTTCGTGTCAAGGTGTACCTACTTTCCCGTATTCGTCCCTCCGACTTAGCAGGACACCTTTACTCTTGTTTACAAGACATGCATTGTACAGGTAATGATACAGGGAAGTAATTTATATTGTTTTTGATAAAAGCCTTTCAGGTTTGTGTGTATTGAAATGCAGTGGCATGAAGACGGTGTTTGGATGATATAAAGTATTGGAATACCTCGTAAATTTCACTTAATCCGCGTCTATTCATTAACTACAACCTGATACCTTGCAAACTGACTAGTCATGTTCGCTATATAGACTGTGTATTATCCATTACCAATGAATCCCGAGCTGAATACGTAATTGCAGCTGCATGTACCTAGAAAGTGTCCCCTATCTCATATTTACACAGAATAACAAGCTTACGTTCCGGAAGAAAGAGTAGAAGAACCGCTACAAATGGCGAACATGGTGTGACACCCAAGTGACATATGTTTCCTCACTACACTGTTCAATTAAACATGTACAAAACACTGCATATTGTGCACTACAGGGTGACTCACAAGGTTTTCCACTCACACCGCTCCACCCCTCACCATGCAGTGACTTGTACTCGTTCAGACTACGTTAAGTCAAAACAAGTTGTGTCGTCATTTTGTCTTTGTAATGCGTTTAATTTAAAAGCAAACTCTCCCGCAATAAATATCAAAATGTAGGAATAACCCTTTTGCAGGGAGAATGATGAAACATTTGAATGATAATGTTGAACGCTGATATATCTTCCGAAGTACGAAGTATGGTTCAATTCTGTCACATATTTGGGCACCACTTGTTAGGCTGATGGCTTCGCTACAGCTGATGGGAAAGTTTTGAGACTCTTGGGACTTTACAAAATGCGTTAGTGACTCAGCTGCTGGGTCTAATAACTGTAATATCCAGTTACTGCATTAATATACTCGTAGCTTTATTTATGACAAGAATTAAGTATCATATTGTTTCCCCAGAACCAATTTATTTAAATATTAACGTTAAAGCGGAGTTATATATGCATTAGAAGACACTAGGTGACTTCACATTAATCTAGAACCAGCAAATAATAGACATAGCCTATTGTTCTCACTTTCTGTTTTATCTGTAGTCTGTGTATGCAGGAAGGATACTGTTTGCCGATGGAAAGTGGAATGGGTACGAGTCATTACATTAAGAGAATAAAAAATCTTGCAAGATTTAAGGTTGTCACGGTGAAGATGACGATGTTACTCTTCTGGGTTATGACGATGCCAGTCTAAATGGCGTCACAACCCTGATGAACAACATCGTTGTTCTTCGTATTTAACAGTGAATTATCAAAGCTGTGGATTTTGTAAACTACTGTCTTGGCTAAACAAACGTGTGAGAAGCAACGCAGCTCAGTAATTCTGATGATGTTAACAGCTGTAACACGTAATACTATCTGAATTTTTCAGTCTATATATGAGGTGAGGCTAACCACTTGCACCATCTTGAATCGTGATTGAGGACAATTGAAAACGTACGTGATCCACTCCAATTATCGAGCGAATTTCTGTTCCAATTGATGGAGTGATGCAGCGAGCTCTAAACAATATGCACGCATCTGAATGTGCTCAGTAGTTGGAACAGTGTTGCATTCATCGGGTTGGTAACACTTGTAACCGCCGTGGTATTCACTCAGAGGGGGGAAGGATCAGGAGGCTGCAGAAAATTACATAATAAGGAGATTCATAATTTGTACTCTTTAATAAACAATATTAGGGTAAACAAATAAAGGGGTGAGATGGTCTGGTAATATAGCATGCATCGGAGCGCTCAGAAATGCATACCTTGTTTTGGTTGAAATACCTGATGTAAAGACCTATGCATAGATGGGAAAGTACAATTTCAGAGGTTCTTACTGTCTCCAACATTAGGGCGACGATGGAGACCTGATGATGGAGGCAGGAAAGAACGTTGGTAAACATCTACCAGGCTACACGGCGTTACAACCCAGAAGACAGTTATCTTAATGAAGGTGATAGTAATACTGTTTAAATCGCAGTAGATGAAAGTAAGATTTACCTTTGTTCAGGTGAGCATTATACCATGAAGACTTAGGGAGGAGTGGGCACATGGCTCCATATATTCTTAGCCTTGACGTTAAGTAGAAGTGGATGGTCACCTTACGTGTACGATTAGTCATGTTAAAATGCCTCTAATTAGTTTCTTTAAATTACTGAACATTTTCGTTTAAGGAATTTTTACTTGATGAACTGCTTTCAAGGAAAGTGTCCCTCACGTAACACAGAGTTCATAATTTTCGATTAAACTTAGACATTTGCTTTCCTAATGTATTTTATCACGTTTGTTTCTCTGTTTATGTAGACTGCAATAAAATCAAAATTCTTCAGAAGATTACATCTATATTGCAAATTAAATATCATGAGGAACTGTGAACATAATAAAGTTAACAAGTTAGGGATGTACGCATTGCTTAAACTACTCGCCTACCTTCGCCAGAATTTGACCTTTGGCGCTACAGGCATCGGAGATATCTGCGGGTCAATAATTTCTTCCACGTGGTTGCGCGGATAGCTGGGGATTCCCTCCTATGGGATTCCCTCAGTGACCATGGAAACAAAGGTGCCATGAGATTTTCCCACTTAGCCACTTTCGTGCTTAGAAATGCGTAGCTATCTTCATGTAAACTAATTGTTGTCCGATTTCAGTAAAATATGGAGCGCGTCGATAAATTTCAGTACAACTTTCTTTTATTAAATCATATAAATAAACTGTTCAACGGTTCTCGAATTGTCACGTGCCGGCAGATGAACGGACATACACCCATATATATGTGTGTATATATATATATATATATGTATATAGGAAAGGAAAAAAGGGATTTTAAAAGTCTCTGTTTGCGAACGTTCCTTAAAGAATTGCCGAAATCATATGCGATCTTAATAAATTAATATTTTATTCGAGATATAGACCTATGTTTTCATCAGAACGTAACATATTTGAAAAAATATCAGTTCAAGGAACATTGCACATGAATTCTCAACCATCCATTACGTTTGAAATCTTGGTACAAATTTGTCTTTAGTACGTCTTAGTATTTCAACCTTGTAACACGTTATTTGTTTTTGGTATAGCAGAACCAAGAGCTGGGGTCACACTGTATAGAAGAAACAAAGGAACAATCAGCTCTCTTTACATTTTCATGCTTTGCGTCTTTTGGAGAGAGCTTAAATCATGGTTCGTCAGACAGCTGATGTGCAGCGAGCCGACAGCAGGACCGCCTTAATCCTCCTCAACCTGATCGTGACAGAAATTTGAGTTGCTTTGTTCGGTCAGGTGATCAGTGTAAAGGTCACCGCGCGCTGCAATTAAATTGTGACGTATTTAAAAATTCTATAGGTCTGCTGAAAACTTAATATGAAGTTTTTCCGCTCACATAACCCAACACGTTAAGGTGAAAATACAATGAGGATGTTTTCCACCTTTTATGAAACTAAATTAATCTTTTCCGTATGCTACTGGTCCCTTTCCTGAACAAGATGAGTCCAGTCTGTATTTTTACATCCTATTCTTTAAGATGCGTTATGATATTATTGAATTAAATTCCCCTTTGCCACTGATGATGACCTCTTGAAGTCGAAACGCGTTTGGCACTAGTGTCATTTATACTGTTAATAGTTTGTTTGTTTGCTTATTTTATACTCTATTACACTACACGGTGTGCAAAGTTTTAAGAATAAGTAATAACAATAATAAAAACAAGAACACGGCACATTTCGTAATTTAATACATGTAATTAATTATATGTACTGTTTGAGGTTTTTATAGCGATGTGATATAGAACTGATGATGAAGTCTTCTGGATTGTTGGGACATGCACTCTGGGACGACACAGTAGACTTTTATCTGCACATAATTAAAATTTATTTTGTATTAATAATTAATTATTTGACTTAGTTTTTACTTAGTTATTCTCTTCTTCATTTGTGAGATCTTGAGGTCGGCTGTACTGCTCGGTGTTTTTCATGTATGATACATTCTGTATCTTCTTGTATCTTGTACGCAGAAATGTTTAAGGTCAAGGCCGAAATGTCCTCCCACTGCGCTAGAAGGTCGTGGAATAGGTTCGAAAGGTCGGTAGGTTGTAGGACTGAGCAAATTGTGAAATCCAAATCATGCGGGCAGGTTAACTGTAGGTCTCACACGGGAATTCGGCTGTTGTGGGCAAGAGATTTGTTGGAGAAGTGTACGTCATGCGGGCAGGTCTTTATGTGCAGTAGTTATCGGAAGGTGACGCCAGCAGACTTGGTGGTTTATGCGTTTCATAATCTTTTCAGATTTTGTTGGGTCGGCTTCTTTACTTGTTTGTTTATTCTGTTGTAGAGTTCCGCAGTGTCAAATGAGAAATTTTAAGATGGCTGAGAATGAATGGACGAAATACACCGAAAAGCGGGACTATGGCTTGTATCTAACTCTCTTCTTAGGTGGTGGGAGTAAGTAAAGTGAGGTCATGCACAGCGAATGTGACGTACGTCGTGTTAATACTACACCGTACGCATATATCAACTCCGAAACGGATTACATGATTTTAATTAAATTTATTATTAGATGATTTACAGGTTGATTAAAAAGTCACGCAACTTATTACTGATACATGTTCTGTTTGACAAAACACAAATTATTTTGAAATCAGACAACAAAAACAGTGTTTTTTTGTGTGTTGAAGATGTCCACCGCGTTTAGCGATGCATTCAATCCTTTCCTCGTGTCTGGTGCAACCGGATGGAGTTTCTGCAGTGACCGGAAACGATTCACCAGACCAGATATTGTCCATTTGTTTGGCATAGGATAATCGGGAAGTACACTCGTGGGAAAATCATCCTTGCAATTCGACTGTTTAAAGACAACTGACGGACTGGCGCAAGCAGGTTACAACATGGTGTGACCTGCGTGTGTTCGTGTGTAGTCACAGCGATATTGTATATTTGTTAATCCATTCAAATTGTACTGAATTTTGTGTCATCAGTAAATATTTTGAATGTTGATTACGTAACTTTTTAGTCAACCTGTATGTAGCACACTTCGATAAACATTCACTACAGTATTAGTCACTTAAAATCGATCATTACAATAGAAGATTACGTCATGCGCATATCAGTTTAATTTTCGTCCTCCGTTTGTCCGCGCCTTATTTTCTCGCACCACAGTCATTTTTTTTTAAATTATAATAATAGTGATTCCTATGTCTTTACGTACGTTCGTATCAATTCATTTCCGAAACTGAGTCGTTGACATCCTGTCATTTATCATGCAATTAATATTCCTGCTTTAATATGTAATGAATTTTAAAGTATGAAAGTAATCGGTTTTAACCAGTATCGAACTTTGTCAGAAAGTTGATATTTTAGAAGTTCTTCAGAATCAAGTGTTATAAAATACTTTAGGACAGGGGAGAGGACGAAAAACAGTCAAGTACAACGTACCAATAAAGTGTCTTTAAAATTAATGTTAGGAGAAAGAAACTAAACTGAAGTGAGTCACAATAAAACGAAACAGGAGGTTGTGTAAGGAACTAAAGCTATCTAGAATAGTAATTTCGCAGCTGTCCGAGACACCCATACGCTGTTAATCACTTAGGTCCTTATGTGTTACCATTTATTGACTTCGTCCTTTGGTTTTCGCGGCTGGAGTTCAATGTTAAACTTTGACTTTCGAGATGATCCGCATCTAATTTTGTGCTTTTCTGGAAGCCTTACATAAAGCAGGCCTGCCTGCCTAACACCGTATCTATTTTGGATATAATAACATATATAAAAGATTTTCCATTTTAAATTTGATCCCAAAGTTTCATTGTTTTTCCAAGTCTCCATTGGCTACAAATCTGCCCTATAATTTTATCATGAGGGGATGGGACAGGTACATTCGCAGTAAGAATACATCGAGGAAAGTACTTAATATGAAAGAGGTAATCAAATTTAAACTGCCTTGGTATTATGAATAATTTAGCGTTCATATTCTCGCGTTTCGTATATGTACATGTGAAATTTTGTCGATCTCATGTTTCCAATCTGGAAGTTATTGATTCTGCCTGAGAACGAAAAAACCCATGCTGATGAAAATTGTCTCAATTTCCGTCCACATCTCCTATTTCTATATAGAATATTATTAACTTGTGCTATCGCCAGTATCTGGCTTGCTCTAATGACTTTTGAACCAATTGATCGATTCTTACAGAAACCGTGTGCCATTACATCATTCTATAAGACACCACATCACCGTTATAACTTTTATAATGCTATTATCATTATTAGCGTGGCTGTCGTGTTATTAGTGTTTGATAGAAGAGAAGCACTGCATATTTATTCAGTTAATTCTTTTTCGGTCATCACGACAGGTTTATTCATTTTTTATACATTAATTTTCTTCACTTGACAAAATATTTCAACGCTAGTGCTATCATCACACCACGGATATCTTATATGATCCGCTGTGTTAAATGTTTGCTCAATATACCTGTGTTTTATATATCTGCTGCTATATTAAATTGCTTAATATAATGGACGCATTACGTATTATTAGTTATAGCCTATTTATATTACGTAATAACTTTATTCAGTAAATGATTTTCTATAAAACTGTATAGCATCGGATAATATAATTAATGAATACTGAGTTGGATAGGATTTGGAAGGAAGTGGCCGTGGTCTACTTTAAGTTACTGATCCGGTATTTGCCTGGAGGGACTGAAGAAAACCATGAGTGACTTCAGTTAGGATATCCGCAATGTTCGGTTCCTAGGCCTAGTATAATACCTTGCGTATTACAAATATTAAAATAATGTAGTGGGGCAGTACTCCATTACTACATCATTTGTCAGGAATCACGCATTAAGAGAGCTTAATATTTTGTTCTGGATGCATGTGATCAGTTACATTACATTTTACGATTTGGTGGATTATTTTCGCAACTAAGAGCATAAAAGCAGCGAAACAGTGGCTCTAGTGTATCTCTGGCGTTGAATGCAAATGAATGAGAAATTAGAGTTACAGTCGGGACCTGCATGTATTTCAGTCCCTCACTTTAGTATCGAAATTACATATTTTCAATTTTACTGAAAGCTAGCTGGTCGGAAAAGAGAAACTTAATCCCAGTGTAATTTATTTTTCTAATTTCCATTAACTTCCATGTAATTTTTAAAAGTGAAATTATTCGTTCTTCAAACGCAACATTATCATGGGAACTCTCTTGTTTTTACGCCTGCAACCTACCTTCTTTCTTAATCGATACCTCTCCGTCTGTAAGAGAAACTTCTTAGTGGGGAGGATTAGAGACCCTTCAACTGTATAGCGGTCAGAAGGCCCCGATTGCTGTTTTATCTCTTATTGAAGCAGATGGGGGAGAGATCAGTCCATCGCAGACGCCCATAATTAAGGGTACTTCATAGGCGGATTGATCTCCCGAGCTTGTTCTAAAACTGGAAACGAATGAGAAATAAATAAACCAAAAATGAGATATCTAACATTTGACACACAGGGCTTATCTTTACGACATTTTAGCAGATTCTTCGATTTTTCGTGAAATTAAGATAAACAATTTGTCTTCTGGGTTGTTACGCCATGTAGTCAGGTGGAAGTTTACCGATGTTTCAGAAATGCGTGCTGCCTCATTGATCACGGCTATGATGAAAGATACAGTTTATTAGGCCACAGAATTATTGGGAGTATTTTAGAGGAAATTTATTTTGGGTCGTATATAATGTTACGCAGTTTAAGAAATATTGTTTAAATCATGTTTAAAGGATGAGAGATTTCAGACAGTTCAAACAAATTCTTGAACTACCATTGAATGAACTACTAGACGGGTATTCTTGCGGACGAAACAGGTTATTTATTTGCCTAATTTCGTGATAATTCAGAGGAAGAAGTGTTAAATAATATAAAGTGGTAAATTACTAGGAAGTAGTAATTGGGTGGCGGTTCATTCATTATTTTTATGTCCCACGTCTTACGTTTACATGGCGTAGTTATTAGCAAACAAAGGATAACAGAGGAACCTGTGAACGACTGAATTGAAAGCTAGGCTCATAGAAAAGAATTTTGGTATCGAAATCTTTAGACAAAGCAACTTGTAAGACCAGGAATTAGGTAGAGGATAATATTAGGTGGATCTTGCTTGATGGTGCGGATGGGAGATGGATGGTAGTTCCTCATTGTCGAATCCAATGGCAGTTTTTGGTGATGTTGAACCTGCTTTCTATGGGATAGATAACTCCAGATTAAATGTCTTTAATGTCAGTTTACAAAGACTGTGGCTGCTACACGAGGACTAAACTAAGACACTTTATATTTCGTTTGATACACGACTAAAAGGAAAGCAAATTGACCTAGGCATAGATGAGAGGCTAATTTAAAAATGAATTTTTAAGCAATACGATATGTGCGTGCGGACTGGACTCATTCGCTGAGGACGCGACTTGGTGTCGGCGCTTGCAAACATGGCAATGAATCTTTGGGTTCAATAAAAGGCGAAGAATTTACTTACCAGCTGAGCGACTATCACATTCTCAATCGCTACTTCATGGAGTTAGTTATCAGCCTGAAGCAGTTTTTGCACATTATCCGTCAGCCTTTTCACTATCGACAAGCCTTAAGAATGCTGAATCATTTCATCAGTGAACATGGAGTCATTTTGCTTCCCGTTCTCAAACCAATTGGCATGTCAGGGGTGGGGGTCATTAATTAGATGTGCGTGATATTTTCTCGCCTTAAGGCTAACCAATTACCTTTGGATCTGCCTAGTATTTTTTGCCTTGTCCGTGTCTTCGATCGATCACATTGTTTGTCTCATTAGATGTAATTAATTTGTAATATTCTGATTTTCAGCAGTATCGAGTTGTAGCAGTGAGAAGTCTGTGACGAAAGTTATGTTAGATACTGTCTGCTGGTTCCTTAACGTTTATTGGTACTGTTAAGTTTAAACTTAGACCTTTGATTTGTTAGCGGCGTAAGATTTTTCTGCAAAAAACAGTTATCTACAGGCTTCTATCAAAATCGATTAGTGACGGTGATCTCGATTGTACCTTTAATGCTCCAGCATCAGTTGCCGTTAAGTTGTAGTGACAGTTTTATGTTCTCGCCATAAACTGAAGTGGCAGTTGGTCGTCAGTCTAGTTATTTTATTCTTATGTTTGATAACCTTTGGGAGGTTCGATGAACACAGAATTAATGGAGAAAATCTGATTTTTGCCTGTGCTCAAAAAATACATACATATGACGAAGAGGAACACAGAAATTCTATTTCTAGAAATGACAGAGATTGATGAAGTTATTATATGTTCACATCTCTTCACCAGATAAAATCAAAATTTTCAATTCGACAACATTATATAGACACAAAATAGGCATTTAAACATATAGACATACTATAAACTTAATTTCACATGGAAACAGTTATTAATTTGCTATGATATTGTAACATTGGCAGTCCCTGGCACTCGCAACCAGCAAGTGCGTATTGTAACAAGCCGCCACTGACTGAAGTCGAGGCTTGTGTGTTTGTAATTTGTGATGCTGCTGCAGCTGCTGCGATCCGAGGCAGGAATCCGGCACACCTTATTTGTGACGCAGAGTATCTGACAGGTGTTAGGCGCCCGCTGCCACAGTCAGCGAATGGGGGCAATCTCTAGCAGAAGTATTTCAGAAATTGGATTTGTCTGCGAGAAGCGAAGATGTGCGCTTGTCACTAAGGAACAACAGCATTCCCTTTTTTATTTCAACTACAACTTATAAAATTCTGAGGCATTTAATGCCACCGGAGTGATATGTACATCTGAATTTACTAAAGTGTTAATTATGTTCTGTTTTATTTGAAAAACCTTAGTTGCAAACCGGTTACGATATTGTCACACTTACTGAGAGCTTTCAAAGTCTTTGTTTTTTCTCGCGATGCGATGTTAGACCTTGCACTTAAGCTCAAAAGAAACTAAATCGTGGAGTAGTCTTCTTGAGAGTCTGTGTCCTTCTTTGATCAGGTAGTTAAGAAATTCATCGTCTTTTATAGAACGTAGTGGTTTCTTACCATATTCACTAGATCTGGCAACTAGGCTCTATCCTGTGCCGGTTCAATCCGTTCCATATTTTAAATTTAAGATCGAGTCTAATATTATCTTACCAAATGATATCTTCCTTCTCCCATGCATGCCACATACCCCGCCTATCCTATCTTCTTTGATTTGATTACCCAGTTTTTAAATTTGGTGTCGATTTCAGTAGCCGCACAGTCTAGGGCGTTCGTTTTGGCTACTTGAATACTGGAATCGCGGGTTCGAATACCGCCCAAGGAAATAGAGGTCTTGCGTCGGATCGAACACCCATCTAGGAGTCCTATCAATCGATTCATAATTTCAAAAGTAATTTTGGTTTGGAACGAACCACAAGGCGTACTTCGTGAGAGTTTATGATGATTAATAATGTTTGGTGCAAATTATGAAGCTCCTTATAATTTATTTTTCTGTTGACTCCTCATTCTTTCTTTCTTTCTTTCTTTTCTGTGGATCTGTTAGTGTGTTTTCTGTGTAGAAGTCTGACTGAAATTCCACCGCACCTGGCTGACCTTTGGCTCCGATCCAGACTGGGTATCTGAGAATAAAGCGCAGACGAAATATTTGCAACTAGAGGAAGTAGCAGGAGACTGCAGAAAACTGCATAATGAGCTTCAAAATCTGCTCCCTTCGTCAAGTATTGTCTGAGTGATTAAGCTTAAATTAAAGACGACTAACTGAGCGTGGGACATGTAGCGCGCCCGGAAGAAATTATGAAGTAATTTCGTACAATATTTAGAGAATAATATTAAAGCGGTGAGAAAATAAATACTTTGTGCACTTGCGGACTAGATGAAACTGGATTATAAGAGGATCTAGTGGTTTGCTGATCAGCTTTCTTCGACTGAGTGTGAAATCTTGTGGTTTCATAAAAGAAAGAATTTATTAATCTGCCGAATAACGATCAACTTCTATTAATAGAACCTGTGCAGTGCATGATTTGTGCATAAAACGGGTTTATTTGTTCTGAAATATGTAAGCCTAACTCTAATGCGTTAATCTGCATCTGTCTCTAGCTTAAAAAGTTAATAATTGAATAAAATAAAGTTTCCAAATAACACATGTCACAACGAATATTACAGTTTTGTAATTTGTTCACAGAGTTTATCCCTACTTCTTTATTAGAATGAAACAAGATCAAAAGAAGCCAGTTATCACTGGATGAAGCTCACTTCTAATTCGGAACGAGTTCCTGGAAGTTACTTTGTATTCAAATGAACATATGAAACGTTTCTAATTATTATACATGGCAATTACATCAAGATCCTACACAGTGGCTCCAGGCATTTCTTTGTTAAACCACTGAATATTTTTGTCTGCTTGCTTATTCTTCAGCATGTACAAATTCTAGTCCTGGAACTAATGAAGTTGTGAGTTTATTGTACTTGAGCCACTAAATGGAGAGGATTATTACTATAGGAACAAAGAAGAGGTCTAAAGCTAATCCAGCTTAATTTTATTTCATATTATTACACTTTAATGTTATAATATTAGACAATTACACTCTTACGAGACTAGGCCTACTAATTTAAAGGAGATGCGGTCCTGACTTTTCCATAATGACTCAGAAAGAAGATTAGATATGCTTTTTAGATCTTCAGCGAGGGTTCTTAAAATTTAATTTCGCTAACTTACTTCTAGGAGGGCTCTATTGTTATCTAACACTAAATAATTTTAAATTTTAGCGCCGCTTATGAAGTTTACACTCTGGTGCATGTGGGAGATATGGTTTCTGTTCAGAACTCCTGAACGAACATAGTACATAAAGATATCTGACTTCTGGATTGTTGCGCCGTGTAGTGTGGTTGAAGATTACCGACGTTTCAGAGATAATTGCTGCCTCCATTATTAGGACTGACGGAGGCTGTATGTTTGTCTGATATATTGGCATGCACATATGAGTCTATACTGCACCAAAATAAAAAAAGATATTAAATCACCCAAACTGCTGTTAAAACTTCAATTCTCAAATGAGTTGCAAGTTGTTTCCGCCACTCGCAGACAGCTACGTCAGTATTAACAATAAAAAGACTTCAGCCAATGTGCAACCATGTCTCGATCCCTGGTACACGGTCTGTATTTGGAGTACCTGCTGATCGTTTGCCAGGACTGTAGCTGTGCCTTCGTAAGGTTCTGGGCTGAAATGTCCACAATGTGATAACTTGTACAAGAAGGTGAAGTGACGAGTGATGATGATCCAGTCCCAAGTCAGAAGACGCTAGGCAAATCTTTCGTCTGTTCGTGTGACTCTGGGGAACTAGATTTTTGTTAAAATGGCATTATATAAGTTACATTAAAATAAGTAGATCTGGTGGACGGTATACATTTTGGCGTTTGGTGAAAAAACCAAATGTGGACAGTAAGAACCTTTGAAACATCTGCCCATCACCACACTTCGACATGGTGCTGTGGGCTGGACCTGTTTATTTGAATGTAACTTAAACATGGCAACACGATTTATGTAATTGTTTTAAACGACGCGTTGCTATTTCGTCATGAATCTCTAGGTTAAAGAACGTTGCAGAAGAGTAATGGTAGCAAGGAAAATGTGATGGGTAGGACATGTTGTATTTAAGGGGGAAATCACCTATGCGAAAATATTTCAGTGGGAAAACCATGTAAGGAGAACTGTGGAGATGGAGGAAGTATTTCCCTGAGGATCTTTGGTATCTATCTACAAGTTCACGCTACATTATAAACCAGAAGAACAACATCCACACGTCAGTGAATCTCCGTGTTGTGTAACAGTGGAAAACATCTAAGAAGAACAGCTTCTGAAGAAGTGACGCTCCATCGAGATTGTTCCGCCGTTAAAACCCGCAACGTAAATGAGCATCGTTGCGATGGGGGAGACTTTGCCTGCCAGATAACCTTGTACAGCTACCAAGGAGCTTGCTCCACTGCTGACAACCTTGATCAATGCGCCTCACTCTCTCGGTAATTACGCCAAGATTTGTCCCTGCACTTGTTCTTGTAAGACTTTCCACGTATTGTAATAACTTGATTCCTTAAGACGCACATACCGAACCCATTAAGTTAGAGTGTTGCACTAAAAACTTGCATTGATTCTCAAAGAAGCTTCTGCACAAGTGATTCCAAACGTGGACCATTAGGAGTTGCGTTACGTCTCATCATAGGTTACGTGAGGTATGTTCCACACATTGTCACACACAAAAAATTAATCCTTGACAATTCTATTTTAATTCCCGTTAAAACTAAAATTATTTGTTTTATTAATTTATCGTTTTTATAATACGCGGTTATTCGTAGTTTTAGATAAAAATCACATTTGCAAACGAAACAAGACGTTTCATTCAGAAACTCTGGCGTTTCCAGAGTGCGAAGACATGCATTGAACCGAATGTGTAAAGATTCCAAGCAATTATTTCGCACCTAATTGCTGGTACAAATGTAACAGGTGAATGAAAATAGTAGAAAATGTGTGTCAGTCAACTACAGTCCTCGAGACCTGATTTTCTTTCAACTTCTCGAATTTATTTCTTACGATTATAATAGGCTGTATGTATGATAAAATAATGATTTTTGTTCTAATTCTACTACGTATGAGAAATTAAATTAATATACCTGGAAGACCATATTATTAAAACTTAATATCTCTTTAAGTCGTGGTCTGAAATGCGTTCTTCGCGGTCCACTTCTGGCTGCAGAGCCGCAGTTTCGCGACTCTTACATTAAGGAGTCGTCACAATTCCACGTAAATGTCATACTGTAATATGAAAGTAGACGATTTGTTTTGTAGTTGACTTCAGTCTTTCACATTCCGCTTTGTTTTACAGCTTTCTCGTTTCCGTTTTTCTTGTCGCTTCTGTTTCGTTTTCGGGAAGTCCCCATGCTTATTCATTTTCTCAGAATAATTATTCAATTCAGTGCACTACCGTTAGCAGTGTGGGTTGGACTTCTATCTAGTCTTTGTTAATATACGAGGTGCGATCGGAAAGTTACTAGACTGCGCCTATAAAAACCCGTACACTTATCTCACGTATTAAATTCATCCATCACCCTCGAAGTAGTCAGACAGGATGCGTCGCATGGGGGGTTCTTCCTTTAGAATCAGCTGACAGGTCCCATAGCCTATCCCAGCAATGTCGCACAAGTCGTTGATGGTACGACGTCGATCTTCGTGAATGGCCTGCCGAATCTTGGTAACATTTTCGGGCGTTGTGCTCGAAGATGGTCGTCCAGAACGCTCGTCATCATGGACAGAGGTTCGGCCCTTTTTAAAACGTGAATGCCACACAAAAGTTTGTGCACGACCCATTGCGGACTCCCCAAATGCTTGCTTTAGCATTTCATAGGTTTCCGTAGCCGTTTTGGCGCGTCTTTGGCAAAATTTGATTTGTTCATGAAAATCCGCCATTCCGAAATCGCAGGAGGGTCGGTGTAATGCACTACCAAAACGCCCGTAACTAAGAAACAAATGCTAATTCGATGATGCCGGCTGCACACTGATTCACTATGAATGTAGGCCGCACCCCCTAGCGGCAGAAGCTCGTACTACACCCGTTTCGCCCGCTATTGACACAGTCTTGAAACTTTCCGATCGCACCTCGTACTATTTCTTGGTTATTTATCCCTATCCGTTTGTTTCCCCTGTTTCTTTACGTTTCCCTTTCTTTGAGCCTTTTTAGACTTGTCTCTTCTTTAATTCAAGCAGATCATGAAAAGTATCAAGTATGGGAAGTGGGATATACATATAAAATTTCAGATGGAAAAACTGTAGGGAATCCTGGAAAGACAACATTAAGACAAGATTATAACTGTGTTGTGGGCAATACCTTATCGCCCTGATGATGGAGGCAGGTAGTACCTCGGTAAGCTTCAACCAGACTACACGGCGCAACAACATAGAAGACAGTCAGAGACTTACTCGCCGCCTTGAGAACCTGAAATCTCACCTGCTACTAATACAGATTTTAAATAAATATGTTCTGAGTGTCTGAGTGAATTCACCTGGTCTGTAATGGGGCACAATGACGGAATTTTGTGAAAAAGGCAATGAACTTTCAGGTGCCATAAAATGTGTTCCTGTAGGCTTACATGGGCGGTTCTCTTCTCGTCGTTTTATTTTCAGTCTCTGGTGATTTTTTCCCTCATGCCTTCTCTCGCTCTCTCTTTTCTGAACCGACCTGGACGCACGCACCTGCCCCTGACGTAAGAACTTCAAGGCCGTGGGTTTGATACCTGGTCATACAGCATTCTCGTCTGAATAATTGTGCTGGACTGTGGTTAGTCTGGATTTAACCGACTCCTCCTTCAGGGCAGAGAACTGGGCGTGCAACGTAAGAGCGTGCAGCGGCCTCGAAGTCAAGCAAAATATCGCATTTTAACAACGACCTATTAACATCTGCACAGGCATTGAAAATTACCTTTGAGCGTGAAGTGCCTTCTTAACTTTACATAAACTTAGTAGGCAACTTGGCGACTTTGTGTTCCGAGAATAAAATATTTAATTAAATTGTCTTTATTATTTCAATGCACCTAGTTGGAAAATAAGGTAGAGATTATAATTGTTTGTTCTTCTATGATATGTTTCTGGAAACATAAAATTAATAAATAGGCCTAATTTTAATTCCTTCTTTATCTGGCAAAAGCAGAGTCCAAATGAGAAGATAATTGTATACGCTGATAGTCAAGAAATTTCCCACCTTTTATAGAAACCAAATATTCATGATCAGAATTCAAAAAGGCCCGTTATAGGTCGTTGTCTTGGACCAAATAAATGCAATACAAATCCGCTAAATTAATGTCCCTAAGGTCCGCTTTAGTATTATCCTTCCATTTTCACCTGTGTCTTCCAACTGGTGTCTTTCCTTAAGGATATTCCAATCAAAATTGTTGTGCATTTTTCATGTCGTATTGCGGATACATGACCAACCCATATCATTTTCCTTGATCTGATGGTCCCTCTACAACCTTCTCCAGTCTGCCTCCTGACACTTCACTTGGTGGAAAAGAACTGGGCCGCCTTGGTACACTGTTGCTCCAAATGTTCCGGCCGCATGATTATTGATAGCTTATGTACAAGAAGATGCGATTTAATATTACACGATGGGTTAATGCCGAGCATGAATGTTCAGCGCGTACAGTAATTTCGGGATAGTTTGAGCTATAAAGCTCAGATATGCAGTCTAATTAAGTGGCGTCTTTGGTAGAAAGCCGCCGTTCTCTTGCTCTCTTCATAGCTGAAGTGTTCTTGCCTTGAGGATGGCTCGCTGTCTTCTGGGATGTTGCGCTTTGTAGTCTGGTAGATTTTGACTCCAAGAATCACTGTCCTTCTTGATAAGCTCAAAACACTCTTGAGGTCAGAAATTGTCCGCTGTTTGTGGAACTTGAGAGTTCATTATAATTTTGTTTTTAACAACCAGTCATTAGTTCCAAACTCGAGTCACTCATCTCCCTGATGATGGCGGCATTGAGTATCTCTGAAACGTCGGTCAGTGTCTTACAGATTACACGGTGCAACGTCCCAGAAGACGGCCTTGTTTATAATTCGTCCCCGTCTTTCCTTGTCTCACATTTTGCGCCTGTAAAAGATATCCATAAAAGCTTTTGTGACTATTGAACGACCCTGACTCATCGATAGTCTCGATACATCAGTATGAAACCGTTACCTACAACAGTAGAAGTAGCTGCTTCGTGTCTGCACACCGGCAGTGAACAGCTTTATCAGGATGACAAGAAAAAAGTTGAACTAGGACGCGGGTAATAAACGAACCCATTATACTGCCACGTGCTGTCCTGGAAATAACAAAAACCACGAAATATCATTCAGTTCTTGAGTCATTAGGTCAACTAAAGTCGCTAAGTACGGCGAAAATGGGCAGTCCGAATATGAACTGCAGTATTAGAGAAACGCCAATGACCTCGTATTACAAAGAGCTTCAAGAAACTTAATCAGTACCGTGAAGTGAGTTGAACATTTCTTTGCCGCTGAAAGGTTATCTTTCGGATATGAATGGAATAAGATGTGATAGAAGAGACAAAATTTTCGGCTCCTGTCGCTACCTGTTCCTACCAAATAGTCTACAGTCTGACTGCAAATTGGTGTTGTCTTTTCGAAGCAAACAAGGACAAAAGAAATTAAATTTAAACACCGGGCGTCGCTTTCGAGTGCTCGCAGGTTTGGCTTGTTTTCGGGATGTTCCGGGTTCAAATCAGGGATTGGAGACCGGCTTTCCTGATATCCTTTATGGTTTTTGATCATATATGTTCACTGTATCTTATAAATCCATATAAAACCCATCTAGCTTTCTGTTTGACGGCGACAGTTAATAAGTACTTAGGTATGTGAAATGTAGTTTAGAGTTAAATCATAAACCTAACTACAAGTCTTTGGCAATAGTTTTTGCGTCAACATTTACAACGAAATATTACTGTAGAAGATGCTTGTATGTTAACAGGTGCGAATCTTGCAAGTTTAATGTATTGGAAAATATGCTCATACCTGCCTAACTGATTTATACAATTACGAATGTATCGCTATTTCTAATATGGTCTGAAGCGGGCTGTCATGTATATTCTTCTTAGAACTTCCGGTATATCATTGTTGTTGAATTTACGAGACCTTATATTGATTTTAATGCTGCTTTCTGGAAATGATGTACAGCCAGTTTCTGACTAAACAAATGAACACTACGTTTTTCATTGCGAACAGAAATTAAGTTCGTTTAATTGCACCCCCCGTCTGCATGGTAAAAGTGGGTTTAATGAACAGCAGAACAGTCAGTTACCACAACTCGTCGTTGCGACCACATCGCCCGTGACGAAACGTTGCAGTTTGTAGTTCCCGTAATCAGCGGTGAGCGGAAATGCTTTTAACGAGTTCTCAAATGAATATTTCTGACAGAGGTTCATCTTCTTTAAGTACGTTTTTCTTTCTGCGCTTATATATTTTTGTGCTCTACTCAAAATTAACAGCGCGGAGA
>NW_019059551.1:139864-151633 GCF_000696155.1 Zootermopsis nevadensis | reverse complement strand
TTGCATTACTTATGGTCACGCGAAGCAAGATGTATCATCACATGAACGCATAACATGCGACAGTTCTCTGCTCCTGACTTTGAGGGCAGTACTTGGGTACTTTTTAGAGACACTGTAATTCAAAATCACCAACCTTTTACGTGGTAATGGAAACCGTTTGCTCCGTGGTGCATGTAGCCATCATATTCATTCCATGAGCCTAGTTCTCACCCGTTCGTAAACATCTTCAAAAGACTGGGTTTACTAGTAATGATGCTGTGTTTTTTCTTGGCAGTAGGAACCAAATTATTAAATATTAGATCTGTTTAGATATTATTAGTATTTTATTCCTTTGAAGCCATTCTTAACTATCTGTAGGCCTGCCACCACATTTAGCATTCTGCATATGTATCCAGTTTGCCCAAGAGTGTCATATTATTTTCAGAACAAATAGTGATCAGTTCCTTACACAGCATTAATCAGTTTATTTTTATAATGGACAAGCTTTGTGTTTACGTGAAGGTACGAAGTGAATCCTTACATTTTATTCAGATAAGTGCTTTGTTTATGAGGGTAAAAGAAGAGTTTGAGAAATATTTCAAATGTGGACCCTGATTGCTGAATCCTAATTGTACTTACTTTGTCAAAGTGAAAATAACGCTGATTAATGTACTTGGCCTTTTCCAGGGTTTCTCTTAAATAACGTGGTACTTCAATGATGGGATTGCTCTGCGTTCCAAAAACTCGTAAATAATTTTGTAAGTGGATGCTAAGTCGACTGTTTTATTTTTAAGTGTCGTTTCCTTTTCGATATCACAGTGAGCAATGAACATTATATATAAATAAAACAAAAATCATACATACGTTATTAACCTAGTGTTAGATTCCGGAAATCCTATTAGTTTTCGAAATGTGCTTTTGAATATAAGAATTTTTTCTTTGCCTCTTTGTTTGCAAACTTTTTTGCGTAAACATAATTTGGACACTCTGTAACTAAAACAAAAGGTTTAACAAATGCATTAATTTTATTTTATTTAGATTTCCGTCTTCTGTGTGAGCAACAACCCAGAAGACGGAAATCTTCATACTCACCGCTGTGAGAACCTCAAGTCTTACTTATTTTATTTAGTGAACATTTAAGTTGCTTCCATTGTCTCACTTCCGAAGATAAGAATAAGGGTCGCTTTCTTGAGCAGCACGTCATGGAGGCGGAGGGAGATTGGAGGCATAGCTCCACAATTAGATGGGTAACAAGTTTAGTCCCAGAATACACTGGACGCAGTGGCGAAGAGAATCTCCGATGACGGCTGTCTGCTGGGTTGTTGCCATCTTCATACTCACAGCAGTGAGAAAGTCAAATTTCACTTGCAAGAATTCCTGCTTTTTCGAAAATATAACATCAGTCGCAAATCACATAGCCAGTCAGTATACCGTCAGTGTTGATGAATTTTAATATTATTTTCCCACTTTTCACATTTGCATCATTCCGAGAGGTACTAATCCTACTGATTTGCATAAAATGCTGTTCCTTTCACCCATCTGTGATCTAACGAGTGGTCTGCTGAAGCCAGCTGAACGTCCCAAATGAAAGCATCCTGTTATAGCGTAGACTTACTATGACAAATTTTGTCGTCATATATTTTTTTCCATTTTACTTACTTTATTTTTAAATAAATTTACCGTGATATTTTTTACATAAATTTACCGTGACATTTGACTTTCTGAAATTTTTTTACATGCAATGTTAATTAATACTAACGATAATGAAAGTCGACTAGAAAACACGTAAACGTAATGCAACGAAGCAAAAGTAGATTGATTTGAATCTGAGCCGACAAGTTATTTTTGGTTTTGACGTGTTTTCATTTATCAGACATATGCATTACCATAGGCTATTTTCTATCGATATGTTGTAACTTGTGACAGATGACTTGATATTCTGTCATTTCAATAATACATATTTCCTAGAATGGGTGTTTTGATACAATTTTGAAGTCCTCTTATTTTATCTGTTGGGCTCACAAGTTGAAATTTCTGTTTGTTACGAAAACAAATTCATCAGACATGCTTGTAAAAATCAGTTACTTGGCCTTCAGCTTTAGAAATAGACTCTGCAAATTTTTGGCATTAGGAACGTGGTTACGTAAGTTGTCAGACTCAATGAAGTATTGACATATCTTAATAGTTTTGCCATTGAATTTTTAAATGCCGTTTATATGTAAATATTCTTCAGAACGAAAACAAATCAGCCAGAGGCAAGCGAAATACGAGAATGGCTCGTCAGTCATGAAGGATTCTCAGATTTAAAGTCTTGAAGGGTAAGCTTTTGTGCAGAGAGAGCATGTTTCCAACCTCGAAAGATTTTGCCCGATACGTTTTTGAAAGTATGTGCATAATAAGCAGAATCCTTTCTGCGAGGAATTTAAACATAACAATATATGTGAAACCATGTTTTAAAACTTTGCTATGAATAGGTATAAAACTACAAAGAAACAGCAGACGTCAGCCCGAAACAATTGAACTGTTCTAGGTGATTGGATCCTTTGTTTATTTTCCAGGCTTTCACATCCCGGGATGTGGTTAGATTCCCTGCACCTTTGTTGCCTTTGTGATATATGTGGAGTAATTATTTCTTCCGATTATCTCACTCTGTTTTCAAAACATCCTCACCGCGCGTAAGTGTACGCGCTCCTTTGCATGTGAGTCTGATTTTAATTGGAGAACTTCACCGAATTTATTTTTTTTTCCGCTAGCGAAACCAAAATATAAAATTGTGCTTATTTAATTCCCCCCCCCCCTGGTATTCACGTTGAAGGAGATGTTTGCTCGGTCATGAGCTATGGCTTTGAGATGTGCAGTGTATTTGCAGCTCGAACAGTGGGCGGGGTGTAAGCGGAGCGGTGTCCAAGTTACTTCGTGTGTTGAGTTCCATTTCGATAAAATTGGCCCATTTATAATCAGGCCTGTCATTTTCACTGTTGTTTCTACTCAGCACGAACAGAATGCAAGGCGAGGGCAGAGGTGTAAAGAAATAGGTGGATGTAAAGTAAATCACAGTCAAGGAAGAGGAATGTTGATAAGTGTTTATAGTTCTATGAAGAAAGAAGCTGACAGCGGTAATGTGATTAACGTTAATCAAATACGAAATCGTGTTTCTGAAGCTACTGGTGTACTCTGAAACGCATTTTAAGAGTGTGGACACAATAAACGAATGGGGGAAGAATTCAGCACACCTCACAATAAAAGGCCAAGATGGAAAATTAAAACTGATTAGATGATTTTGGCAAGTGTTTAATTCGAAGAACGTTTAACGAATTTCACACTACACAACTTTAAAATCGTTGTTAGCAGTAATCAAGAAAAGATTTATTTCATTGGCAGGAAGTGAGTTCTTTGGAAAATAATTAAAGATTTAGGTTTCAGGTGGAGAAAGTCGGAAAGTAATAGAAAAGTTCTCATCGAAAAGGATGATATTCGTGCAGCAAGACGGGCATATTTGATAAATATAAGTCGTTACAGAAATGAGGGGGACCCTATTATCTACACGGACGAAACTTACATCTCACAGCTCATGTCTGAGCAAACAAGTAATACGTCGCTAGCCCAAATCTGGCGCTTTGCCGTTAGGTGAAATCTCTTCGGAATCATTCCTCAAGGCAGTAGGACTTTAGTGGGCAGGTGCTGTTTCCAAACGTTTCTCAAAGGGGCTAACGAACAGCTGATTCCAATCGCTTTTCGAAGAGGCTAACAGGAAAATGTTATTCCCAAACGCTTCTCAACTGGAATTCAAGTCTGCCGATGAATTTCCCTCTTTGGAATATCTTATTAACTTCATTCATGACTTAACTTCTTCGCATAAATCGTAACTATAAGAAAAAAGGAGCACCATGGTTATCACTCCAGGTTCTTTATTCGGAAGTACTCAATTCGAATTTGTGTCGGGATATCCAATACTCCGACTGATGCTTTGATGCTTTGATGCTTTCTTACACTCCCTAGAGGAAAAGCTTGGTAGAGTACCTTATGATTTACAACGATCATTCATAATCATCTTATAAGTTCTGTATTACGTTATAGCAGTTTAATAAACTCGTTGAATAAACGAAGAACCATGTTCCAGAAAAGATGGTTACTATAAAGCCTGTATGTAGATTTTTCTTTGCTGTTCGTCATGGCATCGAGATAAACACACTACTTGTGTAGAAACCGACATAAAAACACACATCATATAAAAGCCAATAAAATAAACCGAGACTTTTTCTTGTGAGCGCGCACTCAGGCGGAAGACTCAGACGCTGTACTCGTGAAGTCTGGCCGACCCATAACTAACGCGTAGCGAAGTTCGATTCACGGTTGCGCTGTCTACGAAACTCACTGCATCGCGATATTGCTGATCGTTTTTGATCCTGAATTTTGCTGACAGCATAAACATCCGTGCGTTTCTCATCTGAGTTATCATCACCAGAAGGAAAATAATGTCATTGTCGTTCAACAACAAACGATTGAAATACTGAACAAGTAGCATCTGAACTGGCACTTGTACAGGCCGCGATCTCAGATAGCTCTGCTTATAGAACTCTTAAGTCTTGCAGTTAACCGCGAGTTGTGAACTGCGAATGGAATGAGTAGCTGATTCAGAGATTACTTGGCGTTTCTGTGAAATTATCTAGACGATCTTCATCAGCCATAGAGCATGTAAAATCTAGATGTTTCACGATGAATAAACGCAATAACATTTTCCCAGGTGATCAACCGTGTCATATCGGAATAAAACTTTGACGTTCTGGATATTATCTGTGTATACATTATCAGGACTTGGCGTGATGAGTCATGACGGAGATACTGTCCGAAAAAAAAAAACCGTGAATTTATTCTCTGATAAACTTGGCTTTCAGGTATGATCCGCGTTTAATGTTGATTATTACCCAACTTTTCGGCAAACATTGCAGTTACCATCTTCAGGGTGAATGAATATACTCACAATATATATATATATATACCTTTGAATTAATTTATTGTTCGCCGCTTTATATGAGGAGCTAGAATTACACAGCCATAAAGTAACTTACGGAATGTTGTTTAATTTGAAAATTATTTGAAAAGATATTTTGATGAATGCGTTATAATTCTTTCAATTATTTCGATTGTTTTCCTCCAATTGAATTTTAAATAAATCACTGAAAGGTCTAGTGCATGTAATTACTTAAAGTTGTTTCAGTGCGATAAAATGTTAAACAAGCGAAAGTCATCTTAAATTTGGATGAACTGTTCAAACAATACACGTGATTGCAGAGATGTGACGGACGACGAGTAATTAAAATGGAAAGTAATTTCTTAGACGCCAGTAGAGTTGTGGCCTATTTAATCCTTTTGACTTGATGCAACAGGGGGGGGGGCAGTGCAGATTATTAAAAAGAGCTTACCATCTGTCTTTCGAAGTTACTGCTAGACTGGTAGGCAGTCCCAGGTGGCTGGTTCGGGAACTTTACACTTCTAAATTTTAAATTAAAAACTGTTTTATCTGACTTCCATTGAGTTTGAAGTATTCTGAACTTAAGTGTATCATTCATTAGCTCAAGGCGAAATTCGGTTATCGCTTCGTGAGAGGGTTAATGGGGCAGTACACCAAATACGAATTACTTCTAGGGCGAGGGTAAATTTATTCCAACTTTTGCGAAGCAACGATCATATATACAAAAGGATTATTTAAAACTTGAGTTTCAACATGTTGCGTTGACTTAATTATTTCAATAGGTACAATAAATTGGGTCGACTTTTCCTGCCAAGGAATGTGTACTTTTTTCTAATAAGATTTCTTGTATAGGTGAACTTGATCAGAACTTGTAGCGACTGTATTCTTGTCTCTACGACGTGTCCTCATACATATCAACTGAAATAAACCTCACAATTATGGTGACCCGCTTGTCAAAACATGTGAAACAAGCGGACCAGAATTCAGTAAGAGTAATTAAATTTATTAACAACAGTAATATGAAATACTAATGTTACTTTAGATATATTTGAGGAAATTATAATAACATAATGTATAAATTTATGTAAAAACTATGACGCGCTTAGCAACATAAGCAATCTTAAGTAAACAAGTATGATGGCCCTAAGATGACACACACACGTGTCGAAACATGCAGTCATGTAATACTGATTTCAACAAACTAATTCATAATTTATAATATACCAAATATTATTAGGGTGGCCATATCAAGGAGGATGGTATGAGCGAAGAATGTAACAAGCATTGGAGAACTGAGAAATAATTTCAGAATATTAGACGGAAAACGTAAAGAGAAGCGAGAACTTTTGAGGCCTGGGCGTAGGTGCGAGAATAAAACTACAGTTGATTAGTGTGGGGGTGTGTACAGCTGTGCGCTCCTGTGAATTTGGCAGTAAGCCCATAGGTCCTTTCTGCCTCCACCATCGTTTCGATGATGGAGGCAGTATGCATCTCTAAAATGTTGGTCAGTTTCTACCAGAATATGCGGCAGAATATCCATCTCAGTCCACGTTTAAACGCTCTAAATTGAAAAACCGGTATTAAATAAGCCTAGAAGCAACCAATCGATCGTTATAGATATGTTCAGTGGGCTATGTCGTGTATTGAATCCAATGTTATTTGAAAACTGGTTGTTATGAAAACTTTTGTGTGCTTGTTCGTACAACTTCCTTCCACACAAAATGCACTTGTCCGTTGTTTGGTTTGGTTTATTTTGTATCACTGGTGTTTAAAAATTATAGGCCTGTTGTTCCTTCACACTCACGTGACTTTGTAACGAAATAAAATTTACCAAGCTGCTTTGTATCTGCAGAAAATGCCCCAGCTTCGTGCAGTGTGTGTGGGTGGGTATTAAACCACTTGGAAAATGAAGACCTTTTTATAATCGCATAATTTCCTCATGCATAAGGATACAGTTATGGAACAAACAGAAAAAGCGCTATACGCGTACACATGTTCAGCGGCCTCTAATTTCAAACACAGGCCTACTCGTAAGAGCTCTTTTCAGTCTTCAAAGAATGTACTGAAATATTATGCAAAATTATGTTTGGAACTTTGTCCGTAGTCCAAATTATAAATAAAATCACAACGTTTCTGAAGCTGGGTTCTGCTTCTGTCTTCAGGTCGAAGGGCAGGCAGGGAGGAAGGGCAGGGAACCTATCTGTTGTGGCCCTGATTCAACTAGCCCTAGACCCCGACCAGGTCAACCTACAATGATACAAATGACTTTGTTTTTGCATATTACGTCATGCAATATTACTAAGATTGTACCATTTGGGTGCTGGTGATTTCTCAACCCAAAATTGTAGTTTGCATTAGTCCCTCCAGGCATACGGAGGGAGGAATAGTGCGTTAAATAGACCACAATAACCTCGTAATCAATCCTCCGAGGTTGCTTAGTAATTCATCATTGTCTCCATGAAACTCGTTAACAAAATAGCGAATATAAAACCAAGGAGTTTCTCACATTACCGTAGTACAGTGTGTGCCATTTAAAACGAAACCCAACAACAGTCATGCACTACTACACAAAAAATTAAACCAGTAGCTGGTCCACCGCCGTGCAATAGACTCTCCTAACCTTCCCCGTGATACTCGAGTGAAGGTCACTCTTGTTGCTAGGCCGCGACTTACTCCAGTCGCGCAAAGCTGTGCAGGTGCAAATATGGTGTTTTCGCTGGCAGAACATGTGCTCATTCTCGATAATTACTTTGCATCGAAATCGTTCGAAGCATTTAGCTAGCAATGTTTATCCTGACAGGGAAGTACCGAATATGACGACAGTACATCAACGGGCAACAAAGTTTGCGGGACGCAGGAAGTGTTTCTGGATAATAGTCCTGTTTTGTATTTTAGAGACACCTTGGAATCTCGATCGGCACCAACAGTTCAAATGTTTCAGTACTTTCTTTAAGTCTCCTCTTTCGAATTGTTGGACAGTGACTTTAAACAGGCTGCGACCCCTAATTTTTCACCCTTCGTGGCTGTGGTAATCGTCTTCAACGATTCCCGATTTCTTTTGGCGAAACAGAACTAGCATGAAAATTGTGTGTTGTTGGATTATGTATTACTGGTCTAAATGAGACACTGAATGAAATATAGGTTAATGGAAAATTAGTAGATCAAGGAAATAGAAGCGGATATATTATAAATTCGGGATAGATAATTCCGTACTCTCTTCGATGTATTGTTTTTGTACAAAGTGGATAAAATGAACGCATTTGTACATCCGTAATGACTATTTTCCGTGATTCGTAATTTAGAGACACCCGATTAGCATCTTGTCCCATCTAGTCTGCTTGATTTTTTCTTTGTGTATATGTGAAATTAACTGAAGAATGTGCTAGTATTAACCTGTGGAATCGACCATCTTTGTAACTCCATTGAACACCATCTTCTTGAGAGGCTAGAAGTCCCAAGAGCCCGACACTGATTCGGTGTAAGAATTCCGAAATTAGCAATAAGCTTGTTCGTTCTGGATATTTATTTTCGGCGGGAAATGTGTGATATATTTATAATATGCAAACATCAGTTAATTATTTACGGACTTTAATGTAAATTTGTCCTGTATTATTAATCACCACATGCATTTCACTGGAGTAAACACTAGCATATTAAATCTGAACATTTTCAAACTAGATTTCTGTCTTCTGGGTTATTGCGCTGTGTAGTCTGGTCGATGTTAACCATCGCCCTGATGACGGAGGCAGTATGACCTCTGAAACGTTGGTTAACATCGACCAGACTACACAGCGCAATAACCCAGAAGACAGAAATCTTCATACTCACCGCTTTGAGAACCTCAAGTCTTACATTTTCAAACTACTCTTATATACCTGATTAAATTTTCATTATTTCAATTTGCTGACACATCCTTAATATTCCCGTAGCAAATAAATAGCTGAATAGCGTAAGTCCTTCATCAAACATTAGCATTCTTTCATACGTCAGGAAAGGTTCAATGTCTTTTTCTTTTTAATTCCTGGCTGTTTTTAATTCGCTGAAGCCTTCTAATAAAATTTTATCTTGCTGATCAATTTCGTAATTACAGATGTAGTTCATATGTAGGAATGTGTTTAGGCTTACTGCTTTTTGTACCAGCGCGGTCTCTTTGATAACAGTTCAAGCCGTGGCAATTGAAAGCACTTCTACTAGGGTAATGAATTCTGCTAATTTTTATCCTATTGTGTTACACATAAATGGATGCAGAGAGCTAGCCGGACTTGCTTGGCGAGGGCTTCCTAATTCTACTCAAATTCGTCTACCGAACCTTGTGGTTCGGTGGTTACCACGCCTGCCTCCTGCTCTGGAAACCTCCGCTGCTATAATATCGTTCGCAAGCCCAAATATATGAGTAGGTTTCGTCGTTTTCCCGAGGATCTCCAATACAGTACGACCGAACCACTTGTACATTTATCCAGCTCACCATCCATGATGTCACAATTTATATTTATGTACGTAGGCCTATTGCGAGGTTAAAAGCTCTACGGATTTGAATGAGATTCCTATAAGTAGTGTGGAACATTATGTACATTTGCGTACAAAACACTTATTACTTCCGGCTGATTTGTTAGATAGACAAATATTTTCTATTTTGAATTTAAAAACGATGAGTGTTATTTGTAATTCAATTCAGATTTTTATTGACTTCCACTTTGAATAGGTGACTCGTTTTCTTCGATTATGGCTCGAACCCGTCTTTGCCATTGGTTGCTGGCTGATCTTATATTACCTTGCGATAACGAGAGGCTTCACTTTTTAGTCCTTTGTAACTGAGGGACTACCTCGGTGCTCATTGCTTTCTGTGTACTAACTGCTGTCCTGTCTTTTCACAAGACAACAGCCAGTCAGTTCGTAGATCAGTGGAAAAAAAAAAGGATTTGAGACGTAATCAAAGGAAAGGAGGGTCCCATTCAACGTGGATTCCAATAAAAGAAAAATGATTGAATTTTTAATCAGATAAATATGTCTGTCATTCAGAATGGCAGATACTTGCCTGTATAATGAATAAATCGTTTTGTACACATATTTAGGTTTATTCTCCCCATTTCCTTTAGCATTTGAAAAAAAATGGTACGAAATCTGAACTTTCCTATTGCGTAGGAAACATTTATTTTAAGTGACGTTTCAGGAAGTAGTTTTTTTGTTAACTGTATTAAATTTATTTCATAATAGCCCTCAGTGACACTTCACGAGAAGTATGAATATCAGAAAGAAGTGAATAACTGTCAATGATAACATAATTGGTCGTATGTGCATACAAACATATGGTTCCCCGTGTAAGAATCAAAGAGGCGTATACAAGTTAAATACAACTTAACAATTCGACAATGCAACTTTTTGGCCTGTCTCAATAACTAGGACTGGAGGGTACAATGTGGAAAAAAGTCCCATTTAAGACCTGGCTTATGGCGTCTACGTAGGAAATAGGCCAGTAGAACATCATCGGTTAAGTGGGGAAAATCGAATCGAAGGGAACAAGGTGTTAAACGTACTTTAGGAACAGAATCACAGATTGTTGTAGTGTAAACCTATAGGCGAAAGTGATGAAGGGTAACCAGAAGAAATTGAAAGTCGTTCCATTGAAACCGCTCGACTCTCCGCTTACTGTAATTGTTTTAATCGGCTTGGAATCGATACGTTTTATTGATTTATCAGTCTCTTCATTCATGTGGTTCCAATGAGTATAACAAGATCAAATATCATTCTCAAGCGCATTTATACGCTCTCAAGGACGAATTTAAATGACAAACCGTACATTTAGATGACCGAACGTCGCAGTCGTGTTGTCGTATTCGGGAGGTCCCAGATTTAAATCTCAGACCAGAGACTTTGCTATCATGACTGAGATTTTTCGTTATTTTCCTCAGTCCCTCCAGTCAAATGCCGGAATAGCATCTTAAATTAGGCCACGATCGATTCCTTCCACGTCCTTTCAAGTTAATTATTCACTATCATTGTCTTATTCGGCGCTGTATAGTCTGAGCTACTAAAAGCGTTGTCAAATGTATTGTAAATAAATCACATACATTTAGATGGTCCAGGGGACATGCTGGCGCCCTCTAAAAAGCTGAAATCGCAACCCTACGCTTCTCTGACGTAAGAGGTCCTCTAGAAAGTGTCCAATCAGCGTGTAATGTTTCATCGCAGCTTACGTCATATACTGATGTACTTGAGTTCGTAGTGTACGTGTGTGTGAGGCGCTCTGTTTGTTTGCAGTTTTGGGAGGCTCTGTGCTTCAGTCTTTTAATGCTGTTTGTAAACTTGACAATGTGTTGGCTAATTGAAAATTGAACTCATCTTTTCTAATGCCAAGTAACGTGTGTGTGTATTCATGCATGCTCGTAAAAATTAAAGACTGAATTAAATTCAAGATGCATTGTTTTTAAACACGTTGAAAATATTTAACGATTTTAAAAATAATGCTACTAATGGCATTTACTTCAGTATTCATATATAAAATTGATACCCATGACAATATTGGTACAGAAAGTGGTATCAAATTATTTTGGTGTAAAATGTAATATTTGTGTAACGTAACCACATAAATTCGGTTTGTGCTTTGGATGGTCTATGAAAAAAAGGCGATTAAAAGAAAACAGACTGATAGGATTCCTACCCAAATATGTATTATAACAAACGGCAGTAATTAAAATTATTGTAAAATACGTCAAACTGATTACAAATTAAACGCTCACATTCGCTACCGGAGCCCTGTAGCTCTGTACAAACAACAATATAAATGCAAATGTGTCTGGCAGGCAAGTGTGGCGAAAGCT
>NW_019059551.1:126306-139845 GCF_000696155.1 Zootermopsis nevadensis | reverse complement strand
CCGACGGTAGGAACTCGAGTACGCGTCGTGGAGTATGAATGTGCTCTGTGTGCGCGCGCGTCCATTTCAAGACACGTCATATCCCCCAGGGAACCAATGACGTGAAGTTGAGGCCGCCAAATTAAGAATCGATTTCTATTCTCAGCGAAGCAGTTGCCTGCCTGCCTACTATCGTCTACAATCTAATTTCACGCATCCGTTTCCGTGGTTGCTGAAATTTGGTCAGTTTCTTAACTTGAGACTTTTTTCGATGGTTGTTCGATACACTCACTGCGACCTTACTGTTCCACATAAGAACTTACTGACCCCGGAGGGAGTCTTGAGTCGGTCGATACTTGCAGTAACTTCTTAAGTAGTTCTTCAACTTTTCTTTCCAAGCCTAACTTTCAAAAAATTAGTCTTACACTTGATACGTCAACACCTCTGGAGGAAGATATCAGCCAAATATACAAGTATGAACAGAGTTGCCTAGCCACTTCTATAGCACCTCTGAGACGGCTTTGCTAATTAAATGTTATTATTGCCCCAACTCTGAAACAGCCATAAAATGATTATGTTGGGCATAATATTAGTAGTTCCATATGGCTCCTTCTGCAATGCGGTAAATAACCGCCTAAGTATCGTGGTAGATTCCCCTAGAATGCTGATAACTATTTACCGGGCTTCACGGCGACATGCCAAAGAAAGTCGCGATCAAAATCTGAAGTTACAATCCAACGTTTTATTGCTTTTATTTTTGTAAATTCGACCCTGAAGATAGAGAGACACGTCCCTCTAAAACATGACCAAATGACGACATAAGCGGGGGAAAAATTGTTACCACAGCAAAACCTCGAATCTCACATGATTCAACGTTAGTTCGCCTTCGTATTTTAGGAATTTAAACTTTTTTCTGTTCTTCAGGGATTAGGCTGAAGTTTGTTCGACTTCAAGGCAATCTTTTGATCGGTTTATCTATATCTCTGCATTCCTTCTATTTGAAACAGTGTTCAAGTTCTTCCTAATCTGTCATTGTTCATTTTGTTCAGGCGAATTAACAGTGCTCTTCTGTACACTAATCTCCTGCTTTCCCATTTACTGAATAAATATTAGCTTCTTCAGTAAATCTTTACTTTTAATCTTAACTATTCTGCCACACGCCTTGACACTTCATAAACATTTCAGTTCAGCTGCTTGTATTTTGCTAACTTTTCTGTTCTCAACACAATTCCCACTTCCGTATTGAAGTTTCAAAACTGCAATCACTTATCGAATTTCAACTTCACGTCTTTGCTCGTTTGTCGTTTTAATGTCCTGTTTAACCCGCAGTATTTTCCTTAATAACATTTATTTGTATCGCATCAACTTCGTGACAAATACAACAAAAGCAATATTTTTAATAATAGACTGCGTTTTTTTAGATATTGTGTGAATGAAATACAAAATCAGTCACGTCTATCATGTAGACTGGAAATTACTATAGAACAGTGGCGAAGTTCACCAATTCCTTGTTCAGTCCACAGTCTCAATTAGCTTTCATACGACTACATGTATCATTAGTAAGTGTAAATTCTGGAAGTGCTTGTTGTTATAAATTCCAAAAGCGTTTGATAACACAGAACATAGAAGATCTAGATAAGAGTCTGTCATATATTAAATTTTATAGAAGTCCCGTGTTTGATTTTGACTGACATCAATATTTTTAATTTAAATAAGCCTATCGGTATGACAACCAAGCGTCTGAATACAGGACCAGAGTCAACTCCCGAAACGTAGTCTAGATAAATTATATTTCAGACAGTGGAGAGTGTTCAACATAGTATTAGTATACTTAATCGTCCGTTTGCACAAACTTTTAGAGACAAATTTAACTTTTTTAAAGTTCAAAGTAGTACATTTGTTGTTATTTCAAGAGAACCACAAAGAAATTATATTAAGTATATTTGTGTTTAGTTTCGTCTGTAAAGTCGTGTTCTCTGTCGCACGAGCATTGTTACTAAACGGTTCACGGAATAATGTTTAGAGCAGGTTGGCTGCCTTCGTGTCTCCTTCTTTAGTCGGTTTATTATTTTAAAGTTAACAACTCTTAACGATCTCCTTTCTGATTTGAATGAACCTTGGCGATGCATAATTTGTGTTGTTGAACAGAGTGAATTGTGTATTTCCGGTGAACGCATATCAAAAAGACGACATGATTATGATTTATACGATACGAGATTCTGCATATCATTCCTGGAAATGTTGTCACGTGTCTTAATGAGGGACAGGTGAGGGACTTTTGAGGGCGCGGACAAATGTAATGATAAAGCACTTGACAGACGGATGGATGGGCGGTTGGAAGGCAGGAACTGGATGGCCTGACGGCTGACTATGTGGTTGATTGGAGGGAATAGAATGGAGCCGCTGTATGTGGCTCGCTGATTCATTCATGCATTGAAGTTCATCAGGTAAAAGCAAATACTTTCTTCCGGTAAGACGGTCGTGGACCTGGAGGCAAAGATGCGTACGATATCGACCTTTAACACTAGCTAAAGTTGGAGGTAAGTATGATGCTACGGCCGCTTTTACTCCTGAGAGTATGCCTTCGTGCCCTTGAGTCCTTCTGGCTGTCGTAGGCAATAAGGAAACATACGATAACGTACGTAACGGAGGAATGAGGTTCTCACGGCGATGAACATTTTGTGACGCCGCGGGACTTGCAGGTTGGCACCACCGGTTTGGAGGAACATACTGCCTCTGTTATTAGGACTAATGTCTTAAGATGGAGACATCATGTTTCACCAAAACGTCCATACCTACCTGAGATTTCACACGGCGTCACAGTCCGGAAGACCACCATCGATACTTAGGTTACGTCCTTCTTGTGGGTCGAGTTTTCTGGTTGCACTATCGATTATAATATGGACCGGGTTAGCAAAATAAAATGACTGCGTCTGGACATCAGAGGTTCTGCTTCCGGCAGAGGCACGTATTTTTCTTCGCCCAATCGTGTCCTCGATCTCCAAACCGCGTATCCAACGAAGAGCGGGATTCTGTCTACGAGGGTAAAACAGATGGAGCAAAACGTTGACCACTCACCTGTTCCTAGTGCAGATTTTAATTTTTTTTTTTTAATTTTACGTCAGCTACCTTCATGACTTTGTGTTTAATCATAATGACACTTTACTGGTAGAAGAAAGGATTTTACAAGCCATGTTGACATAAATATAACAAACAAATGCTTTATTCATAGCAATATAGGACCTTTAATTTACGTCATTACTAACACGTCTCTGCAGAACCGAAGCTCAAATAATTATATCCTAATTAATCACTGAAATAAATATGTTGCAAGGCAGACATATTTTCCTGCACAGAACGTATTAAAATGTGTACTGCAATGAAGTAAGCTTACAAACGTATTCTTTCCTTTTTTTAACACATGTAATTGAGGCTTTTTCAGTTGTTCGGAGTTAGGATGTGTGCTAAACTTATTTTGCCGAAATAATGCTCAGTGCGGGGTACTTTTGAACATGGTACGGAATATTCTGGTTTCATATAAATTTGTTGGTCAGCTTCCCAACAAGAACTTTGCTCTGTGGAGTTTAGTCTCAGTGCAGAATCGCACTTTTGTGTAACTAATTGTTCAGCGGACAGACGTACCGACTCAAATCCGGTGCATTTTGTATGTCTGATATAGGACAAGCGGATACGATGTCTGCACCAATACAAGGAGACTGGTACCGAGTTTCCTAAACTCTGGTTCCCATAAAATGCGCGCAATTAAATCTGGAAACACAGATATGCACATGAAACTTGCTGCAAGTGTTACGAAGAAGAAACTGTTTTCCCTTGGAGCCCTAAATATGTCCTCCTCCTCGATCCGTCGCCCTGTTAGGACATAGTGGCACTAAATATAAACTCGTAATGAAATCCGCGTTCTTATTTTGTTCTTTGTTGAACTTAAGCACTTCTTTATTCAGCTGGGGACAATTATTGCTTCACTCCGTGAAAAGGATTTATATTGAAACTCGTTGACAATAAAGTTGCAGAAGTTTGTTATAGAATTAATTATCGTAGCAGAGTAGTAATTACTGGTACAGCCGTTGTGAGCCTCGCACAGTCTGCAGAGGAAAACGGCGAATTAGTTATACCATGAAAGCTTCTCTCCGTGTTATTTGCGACAGAAAAATGTTTTCTGTTGCACAAAACTTTACAGAATATCAATAATTCTGTAATATTCTTGAATGTGACAAGATGTTAATGATATTCCAGTAGATCTGCGGTTAAATACGTATTTGATTAGAAAAAATAATAATTTTGTGAGGAATATACAAATTAAGCGCATTTATATAATGAAGTGGAGTATCCAGTTGTAAAAATCCTGGTTTCACTAACAACTCTTCGCATATCTCGCTTAAGGTACATTCATTTTGTTAATGAACATTTTCTACATTATGTTGTGTTGTATCATTTATTTTAAAAATAATGTATAGTTTATTATTGACTACGACTTTGTCCTGAGACATCTGTTATGTATAATTATGGTCTGATTTAAAATTTAGTTGCAATAACAGCGCATTATCCCAACACGTGTAATCAAATTCATAGCAGATTTAGCGAAAACGCACAGTAATTTACAAAATATATAGGCCTGGACCCTATAATCTGGCTATGTATTACAATCGTGTTAATAGTTGGCAGGATATATCTAGGCCTACGTGTCTACAGAATTACAGACTTTGTTAGTTTCCGTATAACAGAAAAGGAGTCTCATCAAAACGTATTTAATAGAATTAACTAAAACTGTGATAGAATTTAATCTTATGTCTGTATTGAATTATAATTAATGTCATTGTCTTCTTCTACGTATCGTTTATAAGTCCCTGTAAATTTGTCGTAGACTTCGTCCGAAATGCACTGAATTTATTAATTTCTATAACGTGTATTAAATTCCTCGTCCATTTCTTACTTGCTCCACGATTTTGTAGACCAACTGATTTGACGAAGCAAATAATTATTTCTCTCGTTGTTCGTTGTAGAATTCTGGCGTTAGGTGCGAATAATCGCGTTTTTATTTTACGTAATCCATAAACAATATGTGATGGCAATGTGTGATGTCTCGTCCGAAACTTATTACACCTGCCTTATGAACGTTTAAAGATGGAAGGAACTGTAAACTATGAATTCCTTATCGCACCAGAAACACAGCTATGTTACCTGCCTGTGTAGTTGACAAGATCCTGGAATTTCAGTTATTTCTGTATTCCTGGACTGGTTTCTCTTCTAACCAGTAGCAAATAAAATCAATGATCCTGAAGCATTACATCTTCTCACGTGGGAGATGGACAGAAGAACCATTGCAAGGAAAGTGGCTCTTCCTTCGGAGGCTGGAAATCAATGCGTCATCGTGAATAAAGGCGTCGAAGCCATGCGAAGATTCTTTGACGGTGCAACCAATAATACAATTGTATGCTCTGTTGCGTATCACCTTCACTCAGAGCAGATACCAGTTTCGTGATTGCCGACCGGTTTCTTCCACTTGTTTCCATAAAGACATTCAGTTCTGTAAAACCGGGAGCAGCAGATCATGGAATGTCCGTCAATTGAAGCTTGTGGTTCACATTCTCTTTGTCGGTTACTCAGTGCAACAACTCGTGAGAAATGGTTTCACGTAACTATAATTGGTAGTATTATTTAACCTTAGATAAATAAAGTAATTAATGAAATTCTTGAGCCAGCAAGTTATCCATTAAAAATGATTTCGCGATTTCATTAACTTTAACTGCGATATATATTCACTCTCTGCCGGTTGTTGTTTTGTGGTTCTTACTTGGATTTGCTTTTGTACACATTTTGCGTTACAAATAGTGTCCATGGGCACTGCGCGAATAGTTTCCAAATTCCTGACATAAGCATGACTTGCAAATTTTGTGCACTAATGCCATCTAACGGGATTCTCAATCACATTTCTCTTCCGCAATCCTCGACGTCTTTTAGTTTCGAGAAAATTTTTGGTAATTTATGGTTACATATGGTAATTTCTCAAGGACCCAGAAGACACTTTTCTTAGTTTAGAGGTGAGTTTCGAGAATAAATTTTAAAATCAGAATTTTGTTCCGCCATTTTTATCGACATAGTCTATCTAGTGAACTTCGGAACTTATGCAGCTTCTCATTGTGTGGTTGTCTTTATCTTTCTGACTGTTAGAAGAAACAGCGCTCGGATATGGATTCTATTTGAGAATATATTGAGTAAACAGTCTCGGAAAGCCGACAAGGGGAAGGCTTTCAGCTTCGGAGTTGAGCGGAGGTCATACAGCTTTTTACTATAATAGAACCGTGTTACGAATTATCAGGTTCCCTTGACTACCGAAAAAAGGAAATGGTTATGAGGTTTGTAATTAGGCAGTCAGAAGAGAGATTTATTGAAGTCTGTAAGAAGAGGACTTGCAAAGTATAATTTAGGTATAGACATGATTATTATTTTTTGTACATTTCAAATTCTATGTTTCAGAAACAGTCTCTAACTTGAAGATTTCTGTCTTCTGGGTTGTTGCGCTGTGTAGTCTGGTCGATGTTACCAACGTTTCAGAGGTCATACTGCCTCCATCATCGGGGCGATGAGTATGAAGATTTCTGTCTTCTGGGTTGTTGCGCTGTGTAGTCTGGTCGATGTTACCAACGTTTCAGAGGTCATACTGCCTCCATCATCGGGGCGATGAGTATGAAGATTTCTGTCTTCTGGGTTGTTGCGCTGTGTAGTCTGGTCGATGTTACCAACGTTTCAGAGGTCATACTGCCTCCATCATCGGGGCGATGAGTATGAAGATTTCTGTCTTCTGGGTTGTTGCGCTGTGTAGTCTGGTCGATGTTACCAACGTTTCAGAGGTCATACTGCCTCCATCATCGGGGCGATGAGTATGAAGATTTCTGTCTTCTGGGTTGTTGCGCTGTGTAGTCTGGTCGATGTTACCAACGTTTCAGAGGTCATACTGCCTCCATCATCGGGGCGATGAGTATGAAGATTTCTGTCTTCTGGGTTGTTGCGCTGTGTAGTCTGGTCGATGTTACCAACGTTTCAGAGGTCATACTGCCTCCATCATCGGGGCGATGAGTATGAAGATTTCTGTCTTCTGGGTTGTTGCGCTGTGTAGTCTGGTCGATGTTACCAACGTTTCAGAGGTCATACTGCCTCTGTCATCAGGGCGATGATCAGAAATCTTCATACTCACCGCTGTGAAAACCTCAAATCTTACAGTCTCTAACTTCATCGTCATTTAGCACGGAAGGAAGTTTCTTGCCCAGAGGGACCCACAAGATAGAGCTAGTCTCGATCTCTGGACCTGTTTGAGCTGGAAATTTCTTCCCTGCTATCTCATGACGGAAACAGTTTTAGTAACATCGGATTTTAAATCTTATGACGGACATTACCGGAAATAATAGTCATTTTCGTGACAACATACCATCTTCAAAAACATTCAAAGGTACCTGTAATTCATATTTAAAGAAAAATGTCTGTTAATAAGTTGTAAATTACGTAGATGCTGTATGGGCTTACATTGGCAGTGCTCCCTTACGCGTATTTCTTTTAAACAGGTTTATCCAGTGGAATACGAATCCCTCGCGTGGCTTTGTTCTTCGGAGCTCTTCAACTATCTCCTCTGCTGGTCTTGTAACTCTCTTTGTCGAATCAGATTTCTGTGTCGAGGGATATCGAGGTGCGTGTGGCCTCGGGGATTATTTCCCCATTCTGTGTTGTTGTTTCGGCAGTAAACTCATTTGCCTCAGCATCTAGACGTACAAAGGCATCTTCTGTCCAAATGTTGTGGACTTTATTAAGCCGTTCCTTGTTCCTTCTGGACGTAATATACAGTTAAGAAACTCACGTTGCAGCTTCGAATATTGTCCGGGTATAAAGGTGCTGTGTATAGCCTAATATTCTTTTCAGTAGGCCTGAACCACGTAGTATCCAGCATGCAGTGTTCAGTATTCCAGATTAGAAATAAGGTTACAAATAAGTAAAGTATAAAATAGCCCGACTTCTCTGTTTTTGAATATGGCTGTCTTTTGAGTTGTAGCGCCGCGTAGTCTGGAAGAAGTTTGCCAACTTTTCACAGGTCTTTGCTGTCGTTATCATCATTTGCCCTGATGAATGACTACATTATTTTACATTCACAGTTAGTTATTGAGTCACATAATTGCAACTAGCATATTAACTCATCAGAATGCCTGTAACCAGCTTTCTTAAATCCATGCATTTATTATAACTCCTATCCCACGATTTATGATTGCCAATAACAAGAACTAGAAGTCTCGACAGAGTTTACCCTAAGTTATGGCCTGCTATTGCAAAGCATTGTAATGAAACATGCTTAATTAAGTGAGGATCTAATCTCACTCCGTATCACTGATCCGACCTGGTTTCTGAGCGGGAGGCTGGGATGAGACGAAATGGGACCAATTAAAACCGTGTCATGCAATGACGGCCGGCCACGCCTGTCGCATTACCCTGTCTGAGGATAGTGAGGAATTAATTATCGTGGTATTACTATTGTTTCAGAGGCGGGGGGTGGGATTTTCACGGGTAGGCACGAATTATGAGACTTTCATGTGGACTGTGTCTTAGGGTATCACTGTATGTATAGGCCAAAAGGCAAATAATGCCTAGACCTACAAAATGTCAGTCAGAAGACCTCAAGGGAAGGTGATGTTTGCAACACGAAGGCGTAGAAAGTATAGTATACTACCTACATGGTTCTTAAAATTATTAATAGTGAGGATTTGGACTAGATTAATCTAACTCAGTGTACTGTCTGGTGGCGGTGTGTTGCGAACACGATAATTAATTTTGGATTCTATTAAACGAGGGAAATTCATTGACTAGCAAATCGGATATTAGTGTCTCTAAAAGGATTAAGAATAGTAGGTGGTATATGTAAGCCTGCGTATTGGTAATAGACTTGGAAGGCTCTCCGAGTTCTGTTGTCCAAATAAAACGAAATAAGGTACAGCGGGTTGGACGACCCAGGTTTGATTTCTGGCAGGGCATGATTTTTTCTTTGCAAAGTCCAGACCGGCTCTTGGTCCCATTCAGCCTCCTAACCTAACGGCGTAGTGTTTTATCCCCTAGGGGTAAAGCGGTCGGAGCTTGAATATAACACCATCACCATCTAGTGCTGAGGTTACGAACGAATTCGTGGAGCTGTACCTCCACTTTCCATAAGTCTATGATGCTGAGGTTACGAACGAATTCGTGGAGTTGTACCTCCACTTTCCATAAGTCTATGCGTGTTAGTTAAGAATGTAATTCGTTAAATAATACGGAGTAAGATACATATTTGGGGCTAAGAGATGAGCTGAAAGGGAATGGAAAATATCGGTAGTTAAGATCTTCATGATTTGTATTCTTTTCTGAATATTGTTGGGTTAATGTTAAAGTTGATATTCAATATGCCTAAACTGGAAAAAGTGAGTGTGGATTAGATTAATCTGGCTCAGGAAAGAACGCCGTAATAAAACTTCAGATTCCATAAATAGCGTAATTTCTTTGCGAGCTCAGTGTCTATGAACTTGTCAAAAAAGACCGAGCCATGGAGATGGTTATGAAATATGGATTGCTCATGTGTAGTTTCAGAAAGAGAATAATTCTGTTTACACACGTAATGTTATTAAGGGCAGCAGACGCATCTGTCTTTCTGTTCTATTAAAAGTAGTGTTATTTTACACTTATGCCTTACTATGGTATAAATATCTTAGTATTAAGCCTTAACAACAAAGTTGAGTGTCGTATAGACATAATATCTATTTAAAGAGACTACATTTTCATGTTTTCTTGTGGATGATGAAGCACCGGCCTTCAAGAATCTCAGAACTTTTACATTTTACTTACTCATTAAAACTCTTTCCACCTTGAACTCGTCAGTTTCATCTGTAGTCGAGGTGTTCAGGGCAATATCATCAACTCTGACCCCTCTTCCTGTATAATGAAGTAGACACCCACTGACTCGGATGGTGCGGGTCATCTCGACCTTTGGTTTCTTATTTAAAGCTTTCGTTTTGTTTTGTTCCGAGAAAACTGAAAAGGGACGAGACCTAGGCATAGATGGAGGATAATATTAGTATCGTTCTTAGATAAATCATGTAGGAGGGTGTAGAATGGATCTTTTGATTCTGTATTCGGACCAGTGGCGAGCCCTTACGGAAAAAGTAATGTACCTTTTGGTTTTTACAAGTAATGGAGAATTTCATGATTAGGTGAGAAAATGTATTAGCGTCTCAGGAAAAACGGTGCTGAGTGGTGTTAAAATCGCCCGTTTTTGAATATAGGATAAGGGTATATTTGAGTTTTGAAAAATGTCTGTGTTTCGGGGGTTGTTACGCCGTGTAGTCTGGTAGTCATCTTCACTGTGGTGGGAAGTTTAACACGATGCAGTGAAGCTTCTTGGGGTATAAGCACAGGTGACGGTGGTATGACAATTGACATAAGGCTTGTGTAAGTCATAATATGGGAGTTAAATAGCCTATTACAACAGTACAATTTAGATATTCACATTAACGCCCTGCCAAATGGGAAGGACTCTGTACGGCCATGGTATTAATATCCGAGTATTGTACTTTGTTTACTAGACGTCTTCGACTCGGGAGTTTTTCTCCTTAGGCGTCCTGCCCGAAACTAATGTTACTTAATTAAGATCGCCGCCCTAGTCCGTCCTGCAAGTCACCACGGCGGCTCCACCGCTACTGAAAGGCAGACGCAGGCCTACAATTTTTTCTTTGACCTAAATATAGTAGACGACCTTCGAATTCAGTCCCATAAGATAAACCGTAAAATACGTTTTCTTAGGGAATATGAGTTTATTTTGGTATGTGAAATGCATAAGAGTATTTTTCTCACAAAGAGTTGAATAAAATCTTCATCTGCATCTTCAGACTGTTTCTAAGGCCTTTTTTGTTATTTTTTGTGAAACGCTGTAAGCACTGTTCTTCTTATAAGTTGGAAATAAAGTAGTGTCTTATAACATGCAGAAGGTAGCGGATACAATGGATATGACTCGAGAGGCCATGTGACGTGCTTTATGGTTTTCGTATCTTGCAGATCTTGCAATATTACCTTAGTTTTTTGGTATTTGTTTTTACTATTTAATGAAACGCACTGCTTCAAAATTACTAGACATCGTCTTTAAAGCTTGTAGTTGTAATTAAACATAAGAATAGCTGTGTTAACAGTGCAGTTCTTGCCTTTTGCATATTACCGAGAACACGCAAAATGTTCCACATTTCTGAAGTCGTTATTTTTTTGGAGTGTTCATTGCAAGGCGATACAGTGCCTAATATTAATTTAAATGAATCGGTCGCGTTTGTTACATTTTATTTACCGCTCAGATATTATTTAAAGTTGATGAGATCTGGATGGACGATTGCGAGATGTAAATACGAAAATATTTTGACGGCTCTATGGTGATAATATTCCTAGACGTGACTAGAACTTTAGAAATATAATGACCGACTAATAATAGGGTTCTCTAATCAGTCAGGCTGTTTGTGGCATCTACTGTGTTATTTAATTGATAATTTGTTTCATGTTCTAATACAAATCTTGTATTTTTAAATGATATAAAAATAATCCTAACAGCACTAATGATATTTTAAAAGCAAAATGTTGATTAGATTTGTTATTGTTCTGTCTAAGAAAAGGTTTTATAGCTTAAAACCCCAGTGGTTTCTCTTGTCGTATTTTAAAAATCTTGGGTAATAAGAATGATTATCATCACAAATGCTTTTTGCTGAGTACAGATGTGAAATAAGCCAGCATTAAACCACTTCAAGCATCATTTGCTTCCAATTAAAGTTACTGCTCTATCAACCTCTGTATGTTAGACATGTTTCAATGTTATTTGAAGAGAAAACATTAATTGAGGCTTTGGTTTGTTATATTCGTTTCAGATTGCCGCTAGGAGTAGCCTACAGCGAAGCAGCATGAAGAAAACATCGAACTCTGCAGCTTCTGTTCTGCGTGTCTGGTGAGTGGTTCGTATTACTTTCGTTTAGTTTGGCGATAGCCGGGATGCCTCAGTATGCAGGGGACTAACGCAGTTCGATTCCCGACGAAGTTGTTAACTTCTGTCTTCTTCACCGAGATGACACCGGCTTTGACGTCCACCCACCCTCGTATCCGGTGGACACCGGGGCTTTTTCCGCTCGTTAGGCGCACGATGCTACTCTTTAACCTCCATCTAGTACTAACTCTAGGAATCCGTGGAGTTTTTCCCCCAACCTACCATACGTCTTAAATTACTATAAGCATCACTTAGTATTTGATGCTTAACTGTTAGCTATAAATCTCATTTAGGCTCACACTTGCGATACATTAAGCTGTCAGACACTTATTGGATTCTCAGAAAGAATGTCGGTATCTGTCCTTAGAGTGGAACTACTGTTGATAAAATTCATTGAAGTTTTAATTTCTATGTGATATATTAAAATTCACTGCAGTAAAAATAAGATCATAATGTGTAGGTAGCGTTGTTAGCTCATATTTCTATATGTCATATTCTGAAACCATTATATTCTTCGCCTTTGAAGGAACCTTGTCATTTTCCGTGACGAGGATAGTCATACACTTGATTGGTGCCATTGTGTAATTCTGAATAATTAACACGAGTTCGTGCAAATGAAAACGGTACCCTAGTTTCCTTGCAGTGCGGGAGGGGCGTGAGGTAATAAAGCGATCATGTTCACTTGAATTACTAGTCCCATCGAAGCTTGGTGACGGTTGGAAGAGACATGGAAGCATCGCCCCGCTGCGAGAGCGAATGTTACAAAGAACGAGCGACACAGAGAAGCAGCCAGCACCAAAATTACAATGAGGGTATCGATGTTTTCCGTGAAAGAATACGAGTACTGGAGCGTGTCTTCTTCATTCGCCGAGCGTCTTCGTTTTACCTGCTCGGAATACACCATGAGAGGTCGTGAAGAGCGGGACAGAGTACACGTTTTTCGTTTCGTTTCGCTGGAATGTAATGTGAGAGGCGGAACACAGAAACAGTTCAGATCTCTTGTCGCTGTGCGTCCAGCGCTTAATTTCAGAGGCTTCTGGACTTCTAACGATGGTGCTAAAGCAGAAGTCTTTGTGCAATGTAGTTGGATACATTTTGTACTGTCCTCCAAATATGATTACGCTAATCACGTCCAAGAGGATGAAATGGAAAGGTCATGTGTGACGCGTCTCGTAAATGTCATTAACCTGGGCAAACCGATGATGACAGCAACACGACAGTGGACCAGTGATGATCGAGCAACGACCGAATATGTATGCGGTATTCAATCGCACGCATTCTTTTAGCCCTAGGGCCTCGTACAGGAGTTCAGGATCGCTCGTGGCTCGAACAACGCATGTTCTTGCTTTCATTTCATATAAATTACTGTCGTAACGCAAACAGCTTTGCTCAGTAGCGTGCTGATAATAAGGAGAATCTGTCCTTGTCCTTACGACACGTCACTGCTTTGTTTACGCAGTCTGACGATTAAGACAGCCGGACTGAGTCTCTTATACAACTAATACACACATACATACATACAA
>NW_019059551.1:98249-122479 GCF_000696155.1 Zootermopsis nevadensis | reverse complement strand
TGAAAGCCGTTGCATGGTTCATCTGTAAGAAACCACAACATTGAAAACGGATCGCTATGGGGGATGAGGACGAAGAATAGAGACTCTCTGACCCACACAATGGGGCTAAGCAAGATTCTTCGTACACAAAGAACTATAGGGAATCCCAAGCTACTGCTTCTTCTGTAGACTGACCGCCACCAATAACTTTATATCTTAAAAAAGAACCATGACAAAATTTCTTCTTTTTCGTGACTCCTATTTGTTGTATTTCAAGACAGTATCTCGTTTTAACTATTAATAATGCTTTGTAGCTAAAGTATTTTTCAGGTAAATAAGCGGCATTTAATTAAGTTAGGTAATTAGGGAGAACAGCTGTTATAGCTCGGGTGTTCTAGTGCACTGCAAGAAACTGTTACTGAATCATTCATATTTATCATTAAATTTAGGTTATAAATTTGAGAAGCTGTGACTTCACACATATTTTATACTATTTGTCGCCTCGGCGTTACTGATGATATATATGCGAACTAGCTTCACAAAACAGTTCTTCTTGAAAACCTAATAGTCGCTCAGGTGGCAAAGAGGTGTAAGTACATAAATTAATCGAAGCGAAGACAATTTCTGGAAAGTTCTCACAAATGTATATTTTTTTTTTGCTTATTTTTGGAAAAATATAGACAATTTTTGTTAGGCTGAAATTTACACATAAAGACCAGACTGACGCGTTAGTATTCAATAAAGGCTGTAAAGTAGAAATTGCACTTCGGTTGAAGCATTTGGACAAAAGTCTCCCGACCCTGGCATCCGGGATACCGTCCCGCAGCGATACCCGGACAGGGGAGAGGAGCAGAGGAAACTGGGAGACGGAAGGATTTTGGCGACATTCGAGGTTCTTACGGCGGGGAATATAAAAATGATTGTCTTCTGTTATGTGGGGTGTAGTGAACTCATCGGCCCGATGATGGAGGCAGTAAGCATTTCAGATCTGTATTAATGTTATCCTCCGCCCTTGTCTTCCTTTCAGCTTTTCCGACTAAATTTTGTACGACTTTCTCGCCTCTGTTGCGTTCCCTGCTCTTCTCACCATCCTTGATTTTATCACCATATTAATGTTTGGTGAAGAGAAGATCTACAATTTATGAAACTACTCATTATGCAGTTTTCGTCGTCCTTATGGTCTCTCTTTTTCTCTGTCTCTCATACTATCATATATTCTCCTCGGGATGCTGCAATAAACCTCCATCAATCTGTATTCCTTCGTTAGAGCGAGTTTCACAACAGAACAAAACAACAGGTATGACCTAGTTTAGTGTAATGTTTAGGCTTTCATTTGGGAGGTGGGAGGATTAAGGACTGTGAACTGAGTGGTTGCAATGTATTCCTTAAATTTCTAATCATCTGAAATTTTTCGTGTATGTAATTCTGATTTGTTACTGTAGGACCAAATTTTTATATTTTGCCATATTTTCATTATATTACTATGATTGTGTCCTATCTGTCTACGTCTTACAATAGGAAGACAGTCCAGAGAAGGTGGTATTTACAAAATATAAGGATCATTCATTAAATTATATATTGAAGATTCAAATTCAATTGGAAGGTGGTCGTTGGAATGAATTAAAGTTTGTCTTACTAACGTTTTCCTTTTAGTTCGCCGCCAAATACCAACACTAGTACCGCTCTGCTAGAGGCCATCGGTCCTGGCTGAGTGATCACACGCGTTCTGTAAAAACACTACGTCATCTATCAGAAAGTTCCTTTGCGTCTCGGAAATGGTTAACATTTTCTTCCAGAATGGTACCAAGAGGTGACAGAATAATTTCACCACCCCTTTCAAAGTTTGACCCAAAAGTTTTATAAAATGTTTCATGAAGATGGCTGTGTTCTGGGTTATTTCACAGTGTAGTCTGGTAGATGACTGCCGATGTTTCAGAGTCCCTTGCTGTATCCATCATCAGGGCGATGATGGAGGCAGCAAGAACCTCTGAAACTTTGGTAAACTTCCTCCAGACTACACGGCCCAACAACCCAGAAGACAGCTATCATCAAACTCACCGCCGTGAAAACTCAAATCCTACAAAATGTTTTATGTTGTTCCGTGCAATACATGTTACTTCTGCGTGCACTTTGCGAACTCAAATATGAAGGCATACAGGCTAAAAGCTTCGCCAGTAATTTTGTTTTCTTGTTAAAAGTGGTGTCTGACTTCAAGTAAGAACATGAATCACAAGTCTTTGAGATAAATTACCCAGGAAAATATTTGGACGTAAACAGAATGACGTGAGAAAGCATTTTAGGGTGTTAGGACGTTACATGACAAAAAAACTTCGTAATTTATACAGGTCACTTAGTAATGTTGGTGTACTGAAATCATGGAGGTTGCAGTGGATTGGGCGTGTTCCTTCGATGGTCGTACAGGCAGCAGGTACTTTGTTCTGAAGCCATTTTCGAATTTGCGTATACCTGTATTAGCTGCGGCTTGCCCTAAGCCCGCTCATATTATGATAATTTTAAAAGTAATCCAGATATATCTATTTAGTTTAATTTTCAAAACTATTAAAATTTAATGCACGTACCACTGATGCGTATATTAATTTCAACCAAAAGGGCAGACATGAGCATGACCAGCGAACTTGCCTTTGATTATAAAGACAGGTGCGACTAGAATCCCAGCAAAAGCAATTCTACACACATGACATGAAATGCACTGTACATACAATATGTCGCTTGCATTCGGATTGCATTCTCGTTTGTATGTACCTGAGTTGCGTGCGTGCAGAATTATTCTATAATATTATATCATACATTATACGTATAAAGTGGTTACTGACTGTGTAATGTAACAAAGCACTTAATATGTTTGCATGAGTCAACATGTTTTGAAAAATTACTGCATAGTAGAGGTTCATATGAACAATTAAGTTGCAATTTGTTAGGTCGTGACCACGTTATTTGTAGCAACAAGTTGTATTTGCTCTTCATTTTTTTTTGATTAAATATCAAACTCTATTTTGTTATCTCATTTATTTAGAAATCCTTTTAAAAGGCTCTTTGCTAATACAAGCCATCCGTCTTCTTGTCTCTGTAACCTGCATCTTTAATATGAATTCTCCTAATATGTCGAAGTGATAACACGTTTTGGAGACAAAATATTCAGTTAATATGAGTCGACATTATAAATAATTTCTATGGTGATTCTTGTTTTATCTAATCGAATATAGGTTCCTACGAATTTTGACCACGAGCGTGATGATTTATCTTTCTATCTATAAGGAAACTGGGTTGATTTAAAATTGTAAATGACGATACGTGGAATAAGAAATATTTGTTTTGTTCATTCATCCTTTCTAAAATTTCTCATTTATTTTTTGTTTTGTTGTTCTTTATTTAATCATTTCTTTTGTTCTCTCTTCTGTTATTCTTTGTTTTATCATTAATTTCGTTCCATTTTTCATTCTGTTTTGTTTTAATTAGTCATTTATCATCTTTCCTTCTGTTCACCGTTTGTCTCTCATTCAGCTTTTCTTTCATTATCTCTTCGTTCCTGCCTCCCTTCCTTTCATTTATCCACGAATAATAATAATAATAATAATGACGTCACTGGGTGTAGTAAGTGTTAGCCTAATGTTACCGCAAGGGATTATTCATTACGCCTATGTGTATCTTGTATTTCCCGGTCCCGAAAATTTCCCTAGACCAATCGATATACACACTACTACGATGTGAGAGTTATCGTAAGGAAGTGCTTACAGTTCTCAACTCTAAATGAGTCACTGGCATAGCCCACTGCCAGAATGTGGTTTCCTTCAGCTTTGTATTTATTTGCTGGTGGTACTGTACAGTGATTTTCCATTTTTAGGCGAAGAATTTGCGGATTACAGCCTTCAGCATTCTTCCTGCCCACATGAATGTTCTGGAAACGACAGGAAAGAGGAAGGAGTTGAGTGGTTGTATTACAGGATTCGATAAAACGAACATGAAAAAAAAAAAAGATTCGTGAAATATTGTGCTTCGTAGCTTTCAGCAGCGGGGCGCAGTTGTCATAAATAATTGAATAATAGCTTCAGGACAGGAAATGACTTCGAACATCCCCAAGTTAATATAAAATAACAGGTCATATACATTTGCCAGCATTTGTGGTTCAATTAAAAAGATTCCACAAATTAACTTCATTATACCGACCTGGGTTTTACTACTGTAGGTATAAATTTCTCTAATGATAGGCATTTCATTTGTGTCTACGTGTCACCATATGGAGCTAAATTAATTTACCAATATACTAATTGGAAGTTCCCGATATTGTAAATATCTTGAATTGGCTTTGATATAAACGTGTTGCAGCTTTGTGACGCATACCACGCTCGCTTTGATAGAGCTATTACATTCGCTGCCTGAGTTAAAAAGACGATAGGCGGGAAGTTCGTCGGTTAACTGTGGCGCTAGATTGATTTGAGCTCCAGGTCCTCTGTGATTTATTGATCTTGTGAGATCATTGTTCGTGAAGACAATAACTCAGCCGGTGCGTTGAAGCGAAGCCAAATTCTAATCTTAATACGAATAAAACATCTTCTGTTCTATCTTACGCCAGAGGTCAGAGGCCACGACTCTTGTACTTGGTTTACCGCTTTTGGCATTTATCATCACTGTATTTGTTTATTGCAGAGAAAAGAACACGCTAACAATAAGTGTATTGTGTCCATGAGAAATGTTAATCAAAGGCTCTTGAAGACTCTAACTCACTAGGAGTCTGCATTCCAATTTCGCCGACCTGAGAAAGAGAGAGACAGAAGTCAGGACAAGATGATTTTTTAGTGAGACGGACCTAGCATCCTCCGTGCTGGAGCCTCGGCCGGGCACCGGCACGCTGTTTGTAGCCTGAGGGCGCCAATAGCCTTGCTCGTCCGCGCCGTTGACCTTCATGTGGCACCTGCAGCAACCTCAGAAGGAGCAAGTCGTTAGGCTTCGCTTTACAACAGCACGATACTCGGAGAGCGACAATAGCAGTGGCTGGCTGCTTGCTGGAGATGTTGACCGCGGGAGGAGGACGAGGAGGAGGAGAAGAAGAAACCTGTCGGGTCGCGTGGAGCTGGAGCAGGTCTACCAACCTCGACATTATGTTGCGATGAATAATGATTGTATGATTACGTGTCTCTTTCATTCGTGTTAAAATGTAATCAAGCTAAATTTTCATCAACTCCATGGAACAGGCTCTTTGTTGATAAGCTTATAGTTGCGGAGCTAGTCAAGAAATTACCCGCGTTGTTTGGAACCCGAAACATCTTACTGTGTTCATAGAGTATTCTGATGTCTCCCATATGTGCTACAGACCTCGCCCATTTCATCAACCTTGATTTGATCATGATAAACAATAGGTCCGATCAAATATGTAGATTGACATATTTAAATAGTCTTTTTTGATGAGCGTTGATTTTAAGGCGCCATCAAATGTAAGACGCATTCCGATTTCAGAAATTTTAAATGCGGAAAAAGTGCGTCTTAAAATGAAGAAAATGCTGTATTTGCTGTTACTGACTTTTTTAATATATGCACGTTTTGTGATAAATATTATTATAACTAACTAGATGACTTACCGAAGGTTCATCACCGAATTAACCAAAGCTCTCCACCGGACCCTGTCCTGGGTAAATATTATTATAGTTTATTTTATTTTAACTTAAATCGTAGCTTACTTTTCTGAAGTACCGTTTGAATATGAGTTGAGCATCATACAACTTGATAAATTCCTGGTTTTATGCCGTTTATCATTTCTATACGTTCGTTAACCAAGAACTCTGGAGACCTCGCAGTTTCGTAACAAACTATTCCATATGACGCTTCTTTATCTGGAAAAAGGAAGTTCATAAAAGTTGACATGTTTGTTATTGTGGGTTCCACCAGACATTCCTTACAAGTGTCGAATAAAAACGGAAACGTCCTTTGTATCAGCAAATTCTGCCTCCAAGTTTATTCAGATTTTGACCTCTCTGTGAAAGTTTGGTTAAAAATGTATGGTTGAAACTTGGCCAATAGCATAACTCTAAAAAAAACTGTGCGTTCTGTAAATGAATCTTGAAATAAGAGTACATCATCATATTAGTTCTACCTGCGAAACTATTCACACATGAGTCTTCGGGTTTATGCCTATGTTACAGTGAAGTTTGATTCAGCTGTGCCCTGCGATATGAAAAATGGAGAGCTCTCTGGAGTTTATGTGTCAAAGTAACGAGTCGATACAGACAATCGAAAAGAAACTTGTCGAAGTGCATTCTTTCAGTGGAAGAGTTATAGGCCTATTCTGTCACTCATACAAGGTTATGGGAAAGTCTTCTTCTCCGTGGTAGCTCCGAAAGCTTAACAAAGAGCAAAGAAAATTATGCTCTAATGTTCTCAGCCGTCAAACTGGATGAAATACGACATGTCGAATCCTGTTTACAATAGGTATCATGTGCTATTGAGTTTCCACAGTACTACGAGCTAACCAGAAATAAGTACGAGCGTTATACGTGTCTTGTTGCACAGAAATAATAATGAATACGTTCCCGTTTGTTGAAATACCTCGGACAACTCGTGTTAGTAATTTAAAAAGGGTAAAATTTCGCGGATTATTATATAGCTCACACTCATTAGCTCCGCCTTCCCTGACATCAGCATCTAAACTAGATGGACGTGGAAATATTTTTATAATTGTACCAATATTTTTTTGTCTGCTTCTGCTTTTGTAGACAGGGACTAACTAACTTCTACCGTGTGAGAACTCTTGCCCCAGGATAAATGAGTAGTACTTCGGTTTGTATCTTACGGCGACCTGCGCACAGCAGAGAATTACAGTTGGTCACACTACCTGAATTTGTTGGACGATTTTGAGGTTAGTATAAAAAAAGCTTTCGAGATTGAGTTCAAGCAGCCAGGCAAGCGGGAGGCTGGCTGAAGAAACTCATCGCCTGAAGGTTTATTTCAACGTGGCAACACAGCAGGTGGGAGGCTGGATGTTTTGGTGAGATTACACTGACAGGATTGACCAACCCACCTGCCTTCATCTCTGTCTTGCCACCACCCATAAAGCATCTTTCTGCTTAGCCTGGGAAAGTGAAGAACTTGAACAAGAGACCGACAACAACAGATTGCTGCCTCCTGCCACGCTCCTCCAGCGTCTTCGGCAATGTTCGGAACATTTCGGGCACGCGAACAGCCACGCGAGTCCCACAGTCCGACTAGTCGGAGCGTTTGGTTAGGGTCAAAATGATGACGCGCTGGCTTCCCGATTTGTTGTATGCGGCCTGGTAACAGGGCAGCACAGGTCACACAACCTTTTTCATGCAGGTCAGAACTCAAAGGTGGGATGGACTTCACGGGTTATTGCTGTCACATAATATATTATAAAAATGATTATATCCAACATCCGTCGATCAACAACAAAATGCAACAGCGTGGCTCCAATAGGGTTTAAATGGAACATCGGTTTATTACAGGATATTGTATGTAAATTGTCCGTGATCTGTACCCATCTGAATTGGATACGTGGAATATGTTGTGGACACAGAACGGTGTTACTCAGATAATGGGTGTGAAAACAGAAAACAGAACAACTGTCACATTAATGCATTATTATGTGCGTGCTGTTATTTACGGAGGCTAGCTGTCACTTGTTTGTGTTGAACCAGTTCTCTTCTAGTGTAGGTTGGAACAGCTTGTACACTGATGCCGCTGCAAATCCAAGTGGGTTTAAATAAAATGGAAACAGGAATCGTAATGCCAGTATCGAATTACACTTAATGGAACGTTGCATCATGTCCATTGTAATCATTAGAGTACATAAATTACAGGTTCCTGTGAGCTCCATATAGGCCAGATGTCTCTCAAGGAATCAGGCGTATTACTGCATTTGTTTTAAATGGTAAATAATTAGCCGCTTTCGAATGTTTTCAGATTTTCTGAGGCTAGGTTTCAAGGGGTGCTGTTGGTTTCGAATGGTTTGGATTCCATAAGTATTGTCATTTGTTAGACCACCGTGCAGACAAAATGGCCACGGCTGCAACAAGATGATGTAGTCGCCTGTCTCACACGGTTTGGCACGCGTCCTGAAAACGAATCGTGGTTTGTGAGATTTCAGATTTCACGACGACAAGTATTTTTCTGGTGCCTTCTAGTCTGGTGGAAATTTACCGACGTTTCAGAGGTTCTTACTGCCTCCATCATCAGGGTACGTCTCTGTTTCAGTGCGTCACATTTGGATACTCGAGACATCAGACAAAACGTGAGACCGGGTTTTTGTTGCCTTGAGATCAGTTTCGCCGTCCTATCACGTTAATTCTAAATTTCAAAATTTGTAACCTTTTGTTGTCTGAGCTAGTGTCAACGTGATCTCTGTAGGATGGATACATCATAAAAAACAGTAATATAGCTCATTACACGGAGATGGTAGAACGCAGTAACTTGGAACTATTAGTAATTCCATGGAGAGGGCTGTTGGTCTCTTCAGATAGTCTAGTCGCGTCTTATGGAACCTGAAAGTTCACTAATTTGCCATGTTTATAAGAGTCGACCGTGTTCATAAGAGTTGCCCTAAGTTAGATGAATTCGGTCTACACTTTCATATCCTGTTTCTTTAAGATTTATTTTAAGTAACGTATTGCCTAGTATGTAATCATCTGTGCATAAACCTGAGTCTCTCTAAAGTGATCTGTTAGCTTGAGACATTTCAACTAGAATTTTGAATGAATTTTTCACTTCTTCATTTGTGCTGTATGCCCAAACGATTGTATGCTCCTTCATTTGATCATCACAATAATAAATGACGAAGAGTAAAAGTTGAAATTGGCCCCTTTCTCTCGAAATATTGGCCCCCCGCTAATATTTATCCCTGTCGTCAGGTCCTTTTAACAACAAAGGAAGACGGAACAAATCAAACGGCACATGGCATTACAAAATAAAATGAAAGTCCATTTAATTTTGCAGGAAATCGTTGCTCTTAGATAATAATTGAGTTCTTTGTCATTAAACTCTGCAATTCAGAGTGCAGCAGGAAGACTCAATGATCTCTGTACATAATGAAGCAACAGATTTCCAGTGGCAGGGGGTATCCTGCTGGTATAAGCATGCGTACTAAGTATTCTACAGGCGTCGATTTGCTACGCTTGGGTCAGGTAGTCGGCTATCTGCAAAAAGTAGGCAAGCCGCGTTGCCATGCCGAACCTGTGCACTGGTATTCATGTGCAAGCGCTGTGTGGCGCATGTGGGCGTCCTACCTTTACGATGGAAGGGCGCCCACAAAATATCGAAACCGGTATTATTTTGTGCTTCTCAGAAAGCTTTCATGTTACTTTTTGTTGTGGTGTTTTGTTTTATAATTTGTAGGATTTATTTTAAGATGTCAGAATCAAAGAGGATGAGATTGATGGAACATGTAGAAGACACTGGAGAGATGATAAATACGAACTACGTTTTTGTGGAAAAACCGAAAGGGATATACGAGTAGATGTGAAGAAATATTAAAATGTATTTTGAAGAAATTTCGTGTACGAATGTGGTCTGCACTCATCTAACTGCGGGTATGGACCAGTGGCATAACAAACTTTCTTGTTCCGTGCACCTTAGGTTTCGTTAATTCTTTTAAAGTTGTTAGATCTCTGGCCTATTACGTGGCTAATGTTAGTTAGTAGCTCTATACACCTTTAACTCTCTGTCGTGATTCAGATTTCGAAGAGATATTCACCGAATTCGAATAAAATAATTCAGGTGATTTTTGTCTGTTGCTGTTTTGACATATCTCGCTTTTCCTTTACTATTAAAATAAAAACATAAAAACATTGGAGTTTGTGCAGTGCAACGTGAGGAAGACATAAAGAGAACCGAAAAAATTTGCGAATCAAGAAACAGGTGGTCCAAATAAAAGACACTTCGGTCTCAAACGCCTGAGGGCCACTTGTACTCCATACCATTATCGTGCTCATAAGAAAGCATGACTAGACCACCTCAGGGTTTCCAACTGAATTCTTGTAGGCCTATGCATTTCTCATTTGTCTTATTCTTCCTACATTCCCCGCCCATCTCATCTTCATTGATTTTATGATCATAATAGTATTTAATGAAGAATACAAATTATGGACCTCCTAATTATGCATTTCTTTCAGTCCCATGTTAATTCATGTCGATATTTCCAAATCCAGTTGACTCCCGATTATCCTAGGACTGATTGACCGGGTTGCAGATTAACAGGAGTGTTCTGGTGTAAACAAAATCTAAAATCTAATTGATAAACTCTGTTGTAAAAGTTTGAGCCTTAAAAAAGTAATACATACAAAATTACATATTATATAACGTACTAACATAAACCAGTTTTTGCTAAAACTTAAAGTTTGTGGCAATATAACGTTATAACTAGACCCGTTGGAATATATACTTTTTTAAAGTTGGCGTGTACTGTATTCAATTTTACATACACTCATTTCCAGCAAATCTTTAAAACTTTAAGTAGTGTTTGTCTGTAAATAACTTTCTGCCTACATCATCATGGCGATGATCATGAGACCACATTGCCCTGATGGTGGAAGCAGCAAGGACCCCTGAAACGTTGGTAAAATTCTAATAGACTACACGACACTACAACCCATGAGATAGCGATCATGATCCCATAAATCCCAAAATCCCCTTACTGCAATGCCGTGGGAACGATTATAGCAACACGCACTTAATAAATATCGTCCGATTAGGCCGAAAATCCCTTAACAACGAATGACCACCGACCAACGGAGCTAAAAACCAACGCTCGAGTATTATGTAGATAGGTGTGCCGTATTATATACTAAATTAGTAAGGACACAATATTAATACATTTATGGTACCCGATTTCCAGAGCATGAGTTGAGGATTGTGAAAAGTAAAACAACGCTAATAAACACAATTTAGCGTTTTAGGTTATTAGATTTGTCGATTCTGAAGAACACGATGTGGTGAAAATTATAGGCGCACACTGTTTCCTAATTAATGACGCGAGTGTCCGCAAAATAGTTTGAAAAGCTTTTCATGTTAGAGCTGATACATTACGAAAAAATGTTTCGTTATCACCCGAACAGATTTTGTCTGCTGGCCAAGAGGTGGGCGGTTCAGTTGAGAAGGGGATCTGTCTGCCCTCTTTAGGACCACGACATTGCACGCCATCCTCACATCTAGTCTTAATAGGAACGCGCAAGTCTATGCCTGGCGTTCGCTCTGTTACTTCTTCTAGATTTCTAATTAATGAATGATATGTTTTGACCGTTGCTGTCCTATAAGCAGGGTAAACCAGGCGGGGCGCGAACGGATAAGGACCTCGAATATAAAATTTAGTCAAAAATAGTCCAACAGCTCTCGAACGTTTTGAGGTGATACAGAGTAAATGTCCTGTTTGTTTAATTATCTCGTAAACGACGTAAATAGTGAGATTTACGGAAAAAAATATGTCGGACGTGAAGGTGTGTTTCAGGTTTGTTTACCTACATTTTGACCTCCGATAAATATTTCACGAGTTAACCCTTGAGGTCCGCGCAGAAATGCATTTACGTCTTCGTGTAAAGTTTCCGTCATTCTTGTCTGATTATAATAAAAATTGGAATTTATCGACAAATTTTAGCAGAACTTAACAATATTAAATTCCACGAGAATTCTCTTGGTGGTTCTAAAATTGTTACATGGTGAAGTTAATAGCCTCATATTTGCAATTTTGCTAACGCTCCTAAGAATGAAATGGCAATAAAACATACCATTCTGTCTGCTATGTCAGTCACCTAAGATTGAAGTAGAAGTAAGAACTGAAACATGGAGTAAGCCTTTTCATGTAAAATGTGAAACCTAATTTTAACAGACTCTGTAATTAATGTATCTGTCATTAACTCGGACATCATGTGTCTTATGTGTTCGATATAGGTCGCCTCACGAAATGAGCAATATTTAATTTAATTTACGAGTCTCGTATTGATGTCAAATTCTGGTGACGTAGAGTGTGAGTGATTTGGTCTGGATCTCGTAAATAAACCAGCATCACTGTGTGGCACCACATATGGACGGTGGTCAGCAAATAGACTCTCTGAGTGATTGATTCTTGTTTTATTTAATGACACATTTCCAACTGGATTGATTAGGATAGGCTACAACGCAAAATGCTACGACTATTGTGAATGATAAATTTGGTAGAAATCATTTATGGCCCATTTGTCAGTGATTCGAATATATTAAACGAAGAACTAAGAAAATCACTGCGAACTGTACGTTCCGATAATGTTTTAAACCCGGGTCATCTGGTAAAGGATCTGATTATGAAATAATTACTATTTGCCAGTGAATATTCCAATGGTGTTCTTTTCATTATATACTGAACTCTACGTGGATTGCAGGCAGTCAGCAAACTGGCCTCAGTTTACTTAACTAGCTAATTATCTAAACTAAACTAACTCCACGGAGCAAAGTTCTTTTGATACGCCGATAGTATCTTAGCTGTTAAAGAAATTCTGCGCCTTTATGGATCGAGCGAAAGGTCTTTGTTCTCAGCGTTCTTAAGATACAGCCACTAAACAGTATCGGAGTATTTCAGTCGACACCCTATCACCGTATTTCTGTAAGACTCGCTTTAATATTATGCTCCCGTCTTGAATTCCTAAGCGTTTTTCATTCGCGTCGTTAATTTGGCTTCCAGCTTGAGTGCATTGTTCTGTAAGGAGAGGCAGTTTGTTTTAAATTGTACCAAGTGAATTTTTTTTTCATATAAACTTTTGCATAATGAAATCGAATTCTTGAAACTTCTAGGTCTGTGAAGTCCTTGACACAAGATATGTTTCTTGCTGTCAGCAATACTTTTTTGGATTTATCGCCCTGAAAATTGTGTATGGTGATAGGTCTTTGAAAAAATATTAAGTTTTATTAGTGTTATTTATATTGACATAGTAAAATGGCGGCTGTGCCATACTTTTTAAGTTTGATGAAAATAACGAACCTTCCTACCCAAGAACATAGTTTAGTTTGTTATAGCAGGTTACAGATTTCGCCTCAAATTTCGCCTAAAACTTTGTTTCTCTATACAATTACCGCTTTCGTCGCCATTTATAGCTAACGTCGTTTCCATTCTTGGATGATATGTTGTGATGGGTTAGTTTTCCTACGTTTCGAAAAACCTGACTCTCTTCAGGGTAAAATAACTGAACAGCGACATAGCGCCGTCTTCCGAGCTGCAGGGCAGTAGGGATTTTGAAGTTACGATTGAGAATTGTATGCTTATGCAAATCCTTTGAACATTTTTTTGTCGATCAGAAGCGAAGATGTACCTTTTATAGCTGCCAAGTACTGAAAATTTGTATGTATAAAGTTTATTTCGCTGGATCGGCTAATATCTGGCTGATAGGACGCAGTTTTTGAAATCAGACGTGCGCTCAAGTTGTTGTTTTTTCCACATAGCTTTTAATTTTAAATAACATCGGTGTTAATTGTCATACAGATTCGTTTGAGCTGGCCGGTCCGTCACTTTAAGGCAGCCGGATATAAGGTCGAGGGCTCGTGACGTTAATTACTTCCTCCTGCCAAAGTTCGTCAGATTAAAATCTCTGGCGTAATGGACTGCAGTGTGACCATTTATCTTCAGCGCAGATGAATTTGCATCGGTGCTGCTTTATGTAGCACCTTCGTTCTGTCTCGTACCAAACAGCCGAAGGCCCAACTTACGTCTATGAAAATTTCAGTCAGCTTCAAATTCATCTGATGTTTTCATGGACCGAGCGGGTTATCACAGCGATAATGTATTTTATTCTAATCTGAAGTGGAGCAGGTTCGAATAATAACCGAAGTCTGTGCCTATTTTTCGGACTGAGACGCTTCATACAAAAAAAAATCAAGTTCATTATTTATGGGACTAATTATCTGCCCATTCGCCTGTTCGACGCCATATAATCTTCAGTAGTTGACGAAGCGTCGTAAAATAACCGAAAATTAATCATGGACCTATATTCAGATTTTCTTGTTGTGTGTAAAGCATAAATTGTTCAGTTAAATGCACTTGCTTCTTCACTGTCACTAACACTTTCACTCTCTCTGTCAATAGCTCATCCGCTCACTCTCATTATCTCACTTACACACACGAACTTACCCTCTTTATCTCATCTATTTTCCATCTACTCACTCACACGATACACCCATTCACTTTTTCACCCACTCTCACTCAACGTAGCTGCTAAGGAGCCGAAAGTTGAGCACCTAAGTTCTGTATTTCTGTGAATAACTTTTTTAGTGCATGTAAACACGAAGTCATGGAACGGCCTTGTGTCAAAGAAGGACGAGTCTAACCTTTCCGCATGCATTTGCACGTAGTCTATAGAAATCGACCAGACGTGTCTGTCCCAAAATTAATTTACTCTAACCTTTTGTATGTGTAGTGTGCAGAGTGCTGCATAGCCGCTCCTAGTAGAGAGTGTACTTTTTTCAGGTGCCGTAGCAGATAAAAGTGGGTGATAAATCAATATATTGTGAGTTCGCTGCAAATTATTAACTAGGACGACTTTTCTGACGCAATCAAAAGCAAAATTCTGATAAAAAAAAGTGAACATGTTCTGTGCTATGTAGCACGAGTACATCCCTGAATTCCTAATGCCATTACCTGCTGTTAGGACGTTCTACAACTTGAACTGAAAACACGGACAGCTGCTAGATCATGCCAGTCAGTAATATGATTTTTGACTTGTATGGTATGGGTTTGAATCCCGGCAGAAATGCTTGTCGATACCAACTCTGGGCCCACACTTCGTCTCCATTCCAATTGATACTGGGGTAAAATGGCTTTAGCATGAAACTCAACGCCCTCCTCCGCCTGTCGTCATTTCGGATCTGATGAGGCATTTAACGTTAAAAAATATGAAACAATTCACGGGTAGCTTAAAACCTGGCTCACAGTAAGAACACCGGTACTATTTAAGATTTGAGGTTTTTACAGAGGTGAGTATGAAGATTTCTGTCTTATGGGTTGTTGCGTCGGGTAGTATGGTAGATGTTTACTAACGTTTCGGAGGTCAGACTGCCTCCGTCATCAGGACGATTCATACTTGACGGCACAATAACCCAGAAGTCAGAAATTTTCATCGGTATTATTACTGCCGGATTAGTCCGAATAAAACAAAATAATTTTACTAATTTCTCGCCAGTGTTCGACAGAACGAGACGGATAGAGTGTAACCATTTCGACTATATTGCACTCCAATTTATTAATTTTGCAAGTGTTCTGATGTGTACGGGAGGCCAAATACGGATCCAGGCCGACAGCACATTTACTTATTCCTGTGTCATTCTGATTTGTTTACGCATTTTTTAAACGACCTTTCCACGTCGCTCATTGTTTGTCTCTGTATGAACATGGTAGTATGAGGGCACATAACATTTTGTAATTTCACTTCATGTTGAAACTAAATATCGAAATTGTAGAAAATATGCACAGAAATTTGACACTCATTTGTATTGAACCCTGTCTCACCTCACCATACACATTAAAACATTTGAAGGGGGAAAAAAAGTCTTAAACTCTTCTCGGAACTTTCTGTTAATCATCGTTTCCGTCTCGATGTGAATTTCCCGGCCGAGCTGGGAATTCCCAGTTTCAGCTTCAGAAGGGCAGTTGTATCCAAAACCATATACAAGCATCAGTGCAACAGCACTCATTCTGTGCTACTCTCTGCTCGCTCTAGTCTCAAACATTGCAAACAAATATCCCTTTATACAAGTTACAGTAATCACATTTTCAAATTGAATGCCATGCCGTTACATTTGGCTGAGTGTTACTTATAATAACCATCAAAGTATAACTGGGTTTGTTGATGCTTTATTTTCAACCCGATATGTTCCGGCCATCATCAGGGGTATCTATGAATTTTATCTTTATCAAGCATTGCTTTTTAAAGCGTATGATGAAATTAAATATAAACAATGTGATCTAACTGATAGTAGAGAACTGACTAGTACAGTAAAATTTCAGAATCTTACATTTTATGATATTCATTGTATTAAGATGATATATTTTAAGATTTGTACTATGTAGTAACCAGATTTTTCAAAGTTGTATATTGTTATATTTTAATATTATCATACACCTTAAAAATTAGTACTTTATTTAAGAGGCAATACTTCGATACTACTTATGATGGCCCTAGAAAAATGAATGAAAATTAAGCATGAACACATTTAGTTATATTTTTGAGGTTCTTTCAGTAATACTACACATTTGTATACCCCTCGATTATAATTGTGTACATAAATTTCTTGTTATTGGCAGAAATGCGTTGAAATAAAAAGTGTGGGTAAACAGAATAATATTTAAAACGGTATCGCTTTTATTATTTGGTCATCTATATCGGAATACATTTGAAAATATATGCCGTAATCTACGTTCTTTTATGATAATAATTTATTTCCTCGTCAATATCGGAATACATTTGAAAATATATGCCATAATCTACGTTCTTTTATGATGATAATTTATTTCCTCGTCAGTGTTACTAACGGTTATTGTTTGTGATTTAGGGTGTATAAATTTAAAGCAGAATTACTGATGCATTGTTTGGGAACGACAATAACGAATCGAAATTACTTTGACGAAAAATTAAGGACGGATTAAAAGTAGTGAAGTGCCTGCTATCATTCAGCTGAGAATTCTTTGTCTACCCGTCTCCTATCAAAAACGGCGATTAATTGTACAAAACCACAGTTTATCCGTACTTGATGTTTTGTGTGGGTGCAAACCCTCGCTCTAAAGGAAGAACAGATATTGAGGCTGTTTGAGAAGAGTTTGTTGAGGAAAATATTTGTACCTAAGATAAAGGAACTAGTGTGGATTCGGAGGCTATTATATAACGAGGAACCACATTTTAATTCTTTATCTACTATCAAAAGTGCTATAAGATACTCCGGAATGAGATTTCCGAGGCGTGGGAGAGAGAGAAATTAATACGCAACTTTAAAGAAAGAGATAACCTGCTAAACGTAGACATAGATAGGGAGATACTAAAATGGATAGTAAAGAAACTGGGACCCTATCCTGAAGCAGATGAATCGATTCCACACCTTTACGCCACATTTCATTAAGATACACTTTAAAATTATCTTTCCGTCCACGTCTAGGTATTTCAACTAAACTTATACGTACAGGCTATATATTTTTCATCTTCACCATGCATGCTACACTCCCAGCTAATATCATTCTCTTTAGAATTATTTTGGTTGTGTTGTGAAATACGTACTTGAGACAGTCTATGTGACATGCTGCCGTCAAAGTATATATCATATGATTGTCGCAGAGGCATCTGGAGTTGCCTTATTAATTTCAGTTTCCGTCGGGTACCACAATTACGAAATGGATCTTTCAGCATCTTTTGGTTTCTCACAGGTAAGAAAGACAACAGACAAAGGAAGAAACTATAATAATAAAAGAGAGTGAGTTATTTTCTTATAGTTCTTTTTATCAAAGTTGGCAATATTTCTTCTCTGTTATTACGACATATATTGCTCTTTATTGATTTTAATCAAGAAATACCAAATCATAGCCATTCTGTATTTGGCGTAGGCTTATCTCTGGAATGTGGCAATCGAGGGCCTCCAGGGTAGAAAAAAGAGGGTTGCAAAGATCGTATTGATGAAAACAGAAAAATGGGGAAGACTACATGCACCAAAACGGATGAGCTGAAAACAGATTTCGCTAAAGAAAATAATCATCACCAGGAATTAGGACCATCAACCTATATAGAAATTGGTCTCCAGCTTTGCCTTGGTCTACCCATATGTCTTCTTCCTTCTGGTCTGTAATTTAATATCTGTCTTGGTAATATTTTCTGTCTCGTTCTTTCAAAATGCTAAACCCATTTGTGTTTATAAGTGTTTATTTTCTGGACCGTGTAGTTAAGATCTGATCTTCAGACAAGACAGTTACGTTTCTTTTATTGTTTTGTTCTTGTTATTCATATTGTTCCGCACATAATTTCATATTTTATTTTCTTTGCCTTCATCCTAATTAAGAGGTTTTAAACCCAAAGTAATTATTTGAAGAAAATAATTGAGACACAAAATTTATTTCATTTCTGAAGGTGTATTCTGAAGCTTGAAGGTTCAACAGAATGACATTTAATGATAGTCAATCACACAGAATGAACATCAACGGATAAATGCACGAAACATAAGCATAACATGACATGACATAACATAATTTTATATGTCGCATATTAGTGTCAATAACTTCAGTATTTACGTGAACGACTTTTGCTTGCGTCACTGAAGCCAGTAAATTAGGATAAATCATTAGCGGCCAGTCGTGACAGCAGTGGCGTACAGTTTATGATGCATGTACACCTAATACACACAACAGTGATGATGATGATGATGATGATAATAGCAACAATAACAACAGTTAACTCCATGAAATAGACTTCTTCTTCAGAAGCTGTTAGTGGGTTTGGCTAGTCATGAAACAGCCAATCTTTTGTGGAACCCCAAGACTCATTACCGCTGAGCAGACTGCTCGTGGAGGAATGTAGGCTCAGAACGAGTATTAATCATTGTGCGGGTAGTATTTTTAATTTTCTTCTTATTTTCTTACGAAAACTCGATTCGATTTTGTAATACCTGTTATCATGTATTTGTTTAATGTATTTTTCAAAGAATATGAAGCCAACTAAAGGGCTGTCTGAAGAATTCAGGTGCTTTAGATACAGGTATTTATGTCACGCTGAAAACCACATCATACGGAGTTCGCGTCTAGAAGCTGCAGTGTTCATATTCGCTCCCTACGTGCTGGAGTTAGTGGTCACCGGAATGGTAACTCTGGGGCGTGTAAAATATGTTAAAAGCTTTTGTAATTCGATGACAAATTTGGCATATGACATGAAATTTTATTACAGTGTAGTTTCGCTATTGTGCATAATATGTACTATGAAAGTACTAAAGTTTAAAAGCTGTTTGATTTAAATAATAGCAGACGGATTCAGTGGGAAAGTAGCTTGTACACGGATAATCATGGGATCGAATCCTATTCGAGTTACACTTCATTTTATTGCTGTAACCACCGAACTACGTTTTTCGTTACTATTATGATCATATTTTGGCGGGAAAATTTTTGCTGAAAAACGAATTTCAATTCTGTCTCATACGGATAACCAACATTATAGTCATGAAGATTCCTGTCTTCTGGGTTGTGCGTAGTACTATGTTTATATTATGGACTATTGTTATACTAAATTTGGTGTTCATTGCTGCAAAATTGATTAAGTAACTTGAACAAAACCGACAATGGAAGACCTGCAAGATTTTGCAAACCACGGGCAAAGAAAGATATAATAAGGCGTTCAATAGGTCGGAACAAGCTTGAATCTGTTTCCTGGAGGGCATAAGAAAACATAGAAGAAACCGCTAAATTCAGTGAGTGTTAGAGTATGTTATTTCCGAGCTTTCGTTCCCAAAGTGCTCGTCACGCGCAATAAGGCGACCCAATGTAGTTGGCTGTTGTCACGTGTTTCACTTGTTATGGGCACAAAAGTGGGGCCGTGATCGTGGGACGGAGTTAACTCGGGTAAGAATTGGGTTCAATAAATTTTGGTTGTGTGTTATTTGGGTTCAGTTGCGTTGCTTCACGTGTACAGCTGTTACGGATAGAATGGATGAATAAAGACCAATATCGCGTTCTTACAGTTACTCGCGTTGAGATTCCTTTGGAAAAGTAAACGTGTGCTCGCAAAGTATTAAAACACACGACGCATTCCGCTTGTTGCAAATAAGATCAACTAAGTCCGATGGGCCGAGGCTATGAATGTATGGATGCTAACTTCTACTCCGCCATACTTTTCATGGAGTGGCACATAATTAGGGAACAAAAATTTTTGCATTTACCTTACTTAATACTAAATGTAGAGTACTTAAAGGTGTTTGTTAATTCTATGGTGAACATTTCAATTATCTGGACCTGGGGTAAACAGAACCGGTTAAAGGAATGAAATTGGTCAGGCAGTTCTGAGGGTTTACTGTAACATTCGCTGCCCCTACAACGTCATTGTTTTATTAAGCTGAGATAGAAATAGTGTTTTCATTACATTTTTACCCAGTTTTTAAGAATAATTTAATATCGGACATAGGCCTGGAAATCATATAAACAACAATTTTTGAACCTAAATCTCAAAAAAATGAACGCATAGTATAAAGATCATTCCTGATCACATCGTCAGTCTATAGTGTTTACTTCGTCTCTAAAATTGTGTGTCGGATGTCAGTGAAATATGACAAGCGGAGGTGGGGAAGGTCTGCACTAAGCGTTGTAGAACCAAATTAATGTTCTTTCGGAACTGCAAAGCAGGTACCGTATTCGCCGATCAGAAAACGTTTTCCGCAGCCTTTCACACCGTCTTTGTACGGTTACACTACTCACACAACGCAGAAATCTTGTATTTGACGGCTTTACCGAGCAGATCATTTTTTAGTTGCCTCCCCTCCCCCCCAGCGCTTTTGTCAAGCGACAAGAAGAATAGCACGACAGTAAGTTGCACAGTATGTAAATTTAATATACGCACCTACAAAATTTAACAGGCAAATTTATCGAAGCCGGCAATGAAGAACTAGAATCTGGGCTGTTTAAACAATTGCAAGCAAGACAAAAGCCATCGACGTCAGTCGGAGTGTCGCCAGAAATATCGTTATTGTTCATAATTTCCATATAGCTTACCTTGAATATTTCATCCAATCAGTATCAGTACTCAAATGATGAATTTGGCCCTACATTTTAATGCAAAATCAATGCCGCAAACCTTTGTCGGTAAAATTGCAGAATAAAGCAATAAAATATAATGAAAATGCAATATCGGTTGCCGTAGGTACATGTTTTTGCACATAAAAACGCACGTAATTACAGAACCTAATGAAAACACGGTGAGGTTGCTTTGGTGCGTCCTACAAAAAAAAATCGCTTTGTCTGTGGAAAATGATTACGGTATTAAAAGAAGGAGGTAGCCTACGTAGAGCCGCTGTTAGATGTGGTATCTTTATAGAGAGATTATCAGCGCTAGGGCACACCAGTAGCTAAGCCGTCTCATCTCTGAAGAAGCTCGCACAAAGCACAAGCATAACAGTCCTCTCCCTCACATTCTTAGTTCTGTTTTTGTTGTAAAAGAAATCCCAGCCTCGATAAATTGCATTTCCCCATCAAGGGTTAGGTCTGCAGTAGCCATCTAACGGAGATTACGTATACAGCCGGTTCGGTTGTACCCGCCGTCAGCCACTCTGGTGATGACCGTGATCACAGTGGCGATGATGACGTGCAGTCACGTAGTTAGCCTGTCCTGTTGCTGCGATGACGCGCTGAACTGAACAACAATTAGGCCTACCTTGTTTTTATGAACATATTCTAAGAAACCCTCGAAATTCAAGTTCTATTTCAGCCTAGAGGGGTCCTGGCTGTTGGACTGTTTTGGGAAATAATAACACCTTCGAGTAATATAACATGATGTGTATACTATCAGCGTCGGAAAATGATGTACGCTATTTTATATCTGATGTATGAGCATTTAAGTATGCAATACATTTACGTTCTTTTACGAATGATTGCTACTTCAGTACATCCTCTATTACCGCTTTTGTATTTCATAAATTTTTCACAATTGATCTAGTTGTAAGATTTCTGTCTTCTGGGTTGTTGTGCCGTGTAGTATGGTAGATGTTTACCATCGTTTCGGAGGTCAGACTGTCTCATCTTCATCGCCCTGATGCCGGAGGCAGTCTGACCTCCGAAACGTTGGTACACGGCACAACAACCCAGAAGACAGAAATCTTCATACTCACCTCTGTGAAAACTTCAAATCATACATGATCAAGTTTTACCTCTTTACAGTGCAGGGAGTTGAAATGTTGCGGATATGTTTCAGTTGTAGCTCTGAGTTCTTTAGAAAAATTTCGAAGGAAAATGTTAGAGGCGAGGTTGGCAGTCATAAGAATCCTGTTCCTAAGCTTATAGCATAAAAATGAAGCACGTCATTGCTGGTGGGATATCTGGCACCGCATTCTTGAAAGCAGACACTGCTAGAGACAATAAAACATTTTATATAAATTGGACAGATTCACTACTTCGTAGGTTTAGGTAAACATAACGAAATTTACAGCGTCGTAAAGGAACACAGTGTGGAATATTCAAACGCTGAACGTGCAGCAGACTATAATTTGATTTATTTAGAGTATATCTGCGTATTCCTTTGTATAGTAATACAGGCCTAGTCAATTTGCTCAGTCTTGCTAGTAGGGAAGGAGCGTCCATGTTAACTGTGTTAGAACATGTCAGCTATGCTAGCCCACCTGAAAGAACGAAAAAAAAAAGTCTTACTACCGTAGTTCGTTGGTACTCCGTGCACTGTAACACAAGGGACTCGAGCATATAAAATGCATCCTTAGCTGTCTGCAGCCTGCCAGACACTCGTGACGAGCGTAAGCCTCAAACAGCTGGCTAACGATGTGTTTTATGTGACTTTTCCGCTGCGTTCCAGTATTTAGATTACCACTGAACTACAAAAGTTAAGACAGAAGAATTTTTTCGAAGATTTTGCCGGGCCGTCACGGTTAACATGAACTCTCAACCCCTTCTTGGGAGAATAGCTCATTCTGCCGGATCTTGTATGGAAATGGACTTAACTAACTGTTTACTGAACATTCACTGTATGTTCTTTGGACATAATTGATGCGACAGGCGTTAAATACTCTTTATATTACTAAGATTCTGCCTGAAGACCCGTTTGAACTAATAGGTCGTGTAGTTTTAATAAATTAAGTCATTGACTGAGACATGAGGTTCTTGCTACTGTCAATCTGTTTCCTTTGTTGTAAAGTCTCTTTGACTTGACGGTAGATACCAACGTTTAGAAAAAATATTCAATATCCCCGTCTTAAAGTTAGTATCATCAACTTAAATAGTAATGATTATGAAGATTTCTGTCTTCTGGTTTGTTGCGCTGTGTAGTCTGGTCGATGTTTACCCTGATGACGGAGGCAGTATGACCTCTGAAACGTTGGTTAACATCGACCAGACTACACAGCGCAACAACCCAGAAGACAGCAATCTTTCTACTCACCGCTGTGAAAACCTCAGATCTTACACAGTAATGATTACGTTAAACATGTCTCGGTTATAAATTTTGTGTCGATAATTTCGATCTGGGTCTGCCAATTTACTTTCATTCTGCAGTAGGAGTTGTTAAATTCGTTCTGTGTGTGGTACCCATTGATAGGGATTCAAATAGTAATTTTAAGTAATCAGCTTGAACGCCACCGTAACCCTGAAACTAAAACTGTTTTAGTAAGGAATGTTTATTCGATGAACACGATGGATCGTAAACCAAAGTTTCTATACTATCGATAATGTAGGAGATAAAATTTTGTATGGAATCTTAAATCCGTTTCTAGATAACTTCTGTTTGGAAAATAGTCGGTTAAAACCTCAGCCAGTGCAACAGCCATCCTTGGAATTTTATTGGAATGTCTCAGTGTAATAGCAATATGGAGGACCGGTGTATTCAATAACAAAACATTTAGTAAAGCTTCGTCGAAACGACGGTGATATCTTGTAGCAGACCACTTCCGCGTCTACCACATTCCTTTATCGCGTGTAACCAACCATTCCTTCATTCGTGCCATTCAAATAAACTCTCCAGCTGATGAATCATCAAGTCAGTAATACCTTTGTTTGTGTATGTGCGTGTGTGTGAATGCTGAGATTCGAAGAGCAGTAATGGCATAATGTGATAATTTAGTGCACTTAGTGTATTTATTAATGTGCTTCGCAGCAGCAGTAAATTACAAGCAAGTTAAAAAAATTATTTTTAAAATCACGTGATGTAGTAAAATAAAATCTACGAATAGAAGATAGTTATATAATACAAAAATAAGGATCAACTTATACACTATAAGCCCCTAAGAAAGACTTAAACGAAGATTGAATATGAGATAAAGTGTCAGAGAATTAAAAGATTCATTGTTAAAAATGTTAGCGTTCTTGCAAATAGCATTGTCAGCAGAAAACCGTTTCAGTGATTTCAAATGGTCTTAGCCCACTCTTGTATATTTCTTTTGAAATTAATTGACTTTTCTACGTATAAAAATGTAGTTAATACGATCGTGCATATTGTCTTCCTACTATTATCATTACATTATTATTTTAGTTACTGTTCATGTTGGAATTTTTGCGTTAAAAAATATGAGATGCTGTGACTTTTTAAGTGGGCTTTTCGCTG
>NW_019059551.1:48851-97185 GCF_000696155.1 Zootermopsis nevadensis | reverse complement strand
AGGGGTAAAGCTGTTGGAGCATGGAGCTGACCACTCGCCTCCATCTGGTGCCAATGATGAGAATACTTGTGGACTAACACTTCCATTTCTTGTTGTGGTGCTTGATTAAACGTACGGATAGTTTTAGCACTTGAAGATTTCTGTCTTCTGGGTTGTTGCGCTTAGATGTTTGCCAACGTCGCCCTGATGACGGAGGCAGTATGACCTCCGAAACGTTGGTAAACATCGACCATACTACACAGCGCAACAACCCAGAAGACAGAAATCTTCATCGCCCTGATGACGGAGGCAGTATGACCTCCGAAACGTTGGTAAACATCTACCAGACTACACAGCGCAACAACCCAGAAGACAGAAATCTTCTTACTCACCGCTGTGAAAACCTCAAATCATACATCATTCATCTTCTTTCCATTTGATGCCACACAATGAATACTGGATCTGAATAAAACGGGAACTTCCATCAAAAGGATAGGCCTGTCTCTTCGATCTCAACGAAGGTGAAAGATTAAGAATTAAATAATGTTCAAGACCATGACACAACGGAATGGAAAAAATATTTACTTAAATGGAATGTGAGAATTTATTTAAAGACAGTGGTAAATTTGTACCATTTACTTTACCATTGAACATTTCTGCATTTTAGATATATATTGTATTTATTATGTCAGGATAAACAGAAATTATTTCCTCGGAGAACATTAACAAATACATGTTTGTAACGGAGATGCACCGTGTTTTCTGTCAGGTAGGAACTGAATTTCTGAATATTATTTAATGGAACCTCGTCCTTCAGAGTGTTTACTGGCATAAAAACAGCTGTTCACTATATTACGCTGTGCAATTTCTAGACTCGGACTGAACCGTTTTTGTCTTTTGTTGGAAACATTGAAACTGGACCAAATAATGGGCATTGCGGGATAATCGCAGTTTTTTTCTTCTGAAACGTTTTGTTCGCAACGAGAGCAACAGGGGATAGGACGCGAGATTTAGGGTGTCAGATTTATTTGTGAATGGATCTAGGCACGTCACACAATTCGACAAAACACTCGTGTATTCTATACTGTTATTTGCTATGGACAGTAATGTGCCTATTCTGTTGTGGTCTGTGTAATGTCAGTATTCTCACTGAATCGATTAACTTGAAAAGTCAACTACAGATATCGGCAAGTTGGAGATACAACCCCCAACGTCTGACATGATAGATATGAATCGATAGCTCGTTATGGAATTACGACGTCAGTTCTACTACATAAGCAATGCTTAGGAACACTGGTGACAGCTGTAGATGTTGATTGCATCCCTTCGTACAAGGATAATTATGGCTGCTTGATTTATAAGAGTTTTGTATCAGTATTATTTTGGACATCGTCCATTGTCTGAAGTAGACCCCTATTTGATTTACAATATATTTTGAGAGCTCACTCCACTCTCGAAACATATTGTAGGCCTACATCAAATACGCCTCAGAGAATGGACAATTTCGAACACAATGCTAGTATAATGGGTCAGCTCCAGCCTTAGAGAAGCATTCTTCTCTGTCATGATAAAGCGATCAGTCCTGATAGTTCTTGAAAAGGAAAAAAGTTATCGTGAAGTCCTAAGCAATCAGTTATATTGATTTCTTAATAATTTATACGAACGAATAACATAATGCTGAGTGCTAGTTTTATTAAATTCTTTTAAAATGAAATATAGATCCCAATGTAGCAATCATATTTTGGTAGTAACTTTTACATTTACATCGCAATATTCTAGCCCTGGCGCGTTTTTGTAGCGTTATCGTCAATAAATTAAAATTACAGCCAGTAGAATGACGTAATCTGAGTGGTCCATTTCGTCGGAATGTAGAAGCAATATGAAACTTAAAAAAATTCAGCATAACTTGAACTTATGGATATATGTTTGCCTCGGAATATAAAATAACAGGTTTTCCTTTAATGTCACTCACCCGAAAACAAACTGCTTTTGTCTCATGCCTCCATCTGTAATCCCAAATCAATCTTGCACGCTCCCTGTTGTACTGCAGGGAAGAAACTGGTGTTAGCAACTTGCCCCCAATTTCTCACTGTTCTGTTAGTCACCTCTTTTGCAAAGGCATGCAAAATATGTTTGCAGAGTTGGGACAGTTACAAGGATTTGCCTTAAAACTTCCAGAACGAGGAAACAATCTTCCCTTGTTTGCTGCTGTGTAGCTCAGGGGAGACCTGTCGTTGCCATTCTGAGACTGATTTCCTGTCTAACTGATAACATTCTGGGACATCTGAGAAAAACATCGCTACTTTCCTCCGTCTGGCAGCGGCTTTGAACTGGAGCTGTCTCATTCTCTGCCTTCATTCAATATTTCTGCGCACTGGAATAATGTTTATAACATATGCAAAATGGCCCATAATTGATCATCCCATTTGAAATAACTAGAATTTATAGATATAGATGGGAGAATAATATTCAAATGTTTGAGATTTCAGGCTGTCACGGCGACGAGTATGAGAATGATATTCTTTTTGGTCATCTGATATAAATTGACTGGCGTTTCAGGTGTGCCATGATAATGGAAGGCAGTAAGCACCTTTGAAACGCTGGTTAATTTCTACCATACCACTACGAAGTTCGCGCGAACGTTTGCTCGATTGCCATTTCATTGTTCGTGATGAGAGGTGTTAAAACGGGTGTCACTTCTTGTAACGCGACTATATGTTGTGAATATAAGCCGATTATAGTTGATTGCCTCTAGCACTGGAAGGGTAACGAGCAAAATTCTCCCTTTCAGGAAGCAAAACATAAATTTCAAGCACGTGAAAATCTGCTTAGCACAATCACAGAAGAGCACAATTTCTTTGTTTAGATAACATTTTAATGTTACTGTATATCACTTTAAAGAAGCTAAAACGCGTATGTGGTTATAGGTCTGTATGCTAAGGAGTAAGGCAGAGGAATTTTAGTTTTTGATAAAAGCTTCATATGCAAGTTTAAATTCTTAAAAATTTAGTAGAAATTATAATTATTTTAATTACTGCATATTGCATACTGTATTAATCCTTTCTTCATTTAATCTGCGTATAATTTTTCATCTCTTCAGCCATAGCCTGTTGTCGAGTATGATTTTCTCAAATATTTCGGTGTCTCTCTCTGTTCCATCGGCTAACAGTCTCATGACATCCTAATTTCCGCCGCTGATGTTTTCTTTAATCTAGTCATGCGATGTCAGTTTCTTTCTATCATTTTGTATAATATTTTACCATAGGTTTAATCAAGGTTTTAAATGATTTCTACTCGCTCATCGAGATAGACTGTTTTATTTAAATATTTTTAAGTTCCATTTTTTTTATGTACTCGCGTAAAGTTTCTGGTTTTAACGAAATTTCAATTTCTTTAGTTTGTTTTCTTTTGTTTCTGTCACTTCATGCCCATTTCTGACGACAGTTTGTTATCTCTGTTTTGACGAATTTACGTATTATTATCGTCTTGTATTGAATCTGAAGGTTCATTTTTGTGCTCACTACAGCCTGTCATAAATCCCTACTCTCAGCCAGTCCCCTCCAACCCTAGGCCTACTTAGGCCTATTTAATATAAATTTTTATAACATCCCGCCATCCATATTCATGTCACCAAAGTGTTCTCCTCCTTTCTAGCCTTTTGCATAAAATTATGTTTGCGCTCCTTATTTCACACATGCATACTACGTGCCTCGCCTCCCTTTTAGTCCTCAAAATTCCCCTCATACTTTCTCAAAAACCCTAATTGTCTATGAGACTTGAGTTTTTTTACGATGCTTTGTGGACGGAAGGGTAACGAGCAAAATTCTCCCTTTCAGGAAGCAAAACATAAATTTCAAGCACGTGAAAATCTGCTTAGCACAATCACAGAAGAGCACAATTTCTTTGTTTAGATAACATTTTAATGTTACTGTATATCACTTTAAAGAAGCTAAAACGCGTATGTGGTTATAGGTCTGTATGCTAAGGAGTAAGGCAGAGGAATTTTAGTTTTTGATAAAAGCTTCATATGCAAGTTTAAATTCTTAAAAATTTAGTAGAAATTATAATTATTTTAATTACTGCATATTGCATACTGTATTAATCCTTTCTTCATTTAATCTGCGTATAATTTTTCATCTCTTCAGCCATAGCCTGTTGTCGAGTATGATTTTCTCAAATATTTCGGTGTCTCTCTCTGTTCCATCGGCTAACAGTCTCATGACATCCTAATTTCCGCCGCTGATGTTTTCTTTAATCTAGTCATGCGATGTCAGTTTCTTTCTATCATTTTGTATAATATTTTACCATAGGTTTAATCAAGGTTTTAAATGATTTCTACTCGCTCATCGAGATAGACTGTTTTATTTAAATATTTTTAAGTTCCATTTTTTTTATGTACTCGCGTAAAGTTTCTGGTTTTAACGAAATTTCAATTTCTTTAGTTTGTTTTCTTTTGTTTCTGTCACTTCATGCCCATTTCTGACGACAGTTTGTTATCTCTGTTTTGACGAATTTACGTATTATTATCGTCTTGTATTGAATCTGAAGGTTCATTTTTGTGCTCACTACAGCCTGTCATAAATCCCTACTCTCAGCCAGTCCCCTCCAACCCTAGGCCTACTTAGGCCTATTTAATATAAATTTTTATAACATCCCGCCATCCATATTCATGTCACCAAAGTGTTCTCCTCCTTTCTAGCCTTTTGCATAAAATTATGTTTGCGCTCCTTATTTCACACATGCATACTACGTGCCTCGCCTCCCTTTTAGTCCTCAAAATTCCCCTCATACTTTCTCAAAAACCCTAATTGTCTATGAGACTTGAGTTTTTTTACGATGCTTTGTGGACGTGTACGTAGATACCAGCGTTTCGGAAAAATAAAACATACTGTCTTCATCTTCACGGCTGAAGATGGAAACGGTACATTTCTCCGGAACTTTAGTATTCACCTATGAGTCAACACGGTGTCACGACCCAGAAGAACGACACACTCATTCTAGCCTATATTCGCTTTACCTTGTTATGTATGTGACAAGAAGATGGATGCTGGTCTGAATGGTGACAGGCATAACCAGAATTCGGCGTAACTCGAGATAAATATTTTTGAACTGAAGGTTATCCTGGGTTCACATACACGTAATATGTCTGCTACATACAGAAGGCTATTTATTATGCATTCTACTTCGTTCCCCCATGTATAGATGTCTCTACTTTCTGAGTTGAGTGGACAGCCGTATGAAACAGGTGAACGCACGAGTTTCCGTACGAAGTTCGCCTCTGCATATAAGAAGTATAATAGAGGTCACATAGGTTTTAAAAAGAAACGTTATTCCGAGTCGTATTCAGCATACAGTACTGCTTTCTTTGCATCCTTCTTTTCAGAAAACCGGGCTCTCTCTTGCTTTTCATACTCATTACCTCAACAGATGAACAGAAGTGAAGTCAGTGCTTCAAGGTACAGGCCTTGCATATTTGGACAGAATTTCTATGTGAGACTCACACAATACGCCAAACCAGTGTGTTGTGTGAGATGTCCTTTGCCCACCTGACTGACTGGACAGCGTCTCTCTGTGCGCAGTTTGTCTGTAGTGGGGTTGATCTGAGGGGGGGGGGGCATACACAGACCCACTGAATTACATTGATGTAATCTATGTACAGTACGCTCTGTTTGAACGAAAAATAACCTAGATATCCATAGATTCAGGTCAACATGGCGTTACAACCCAGAAGATCGCCGACATCCTCAAAGCCGTGAGAACTTTACATCTCATCTGTAGTCCTCGGGCGAAGCGTTCATGTTAACCGCTTAGAGTTTGAAAAGAATAAATGAGGTCTTTTGTCTTATTTTCGCGGTTCATTGGTTTGCCATACACTGGAATACAGCAGAACCGATCTGATAATTGCATCTTTGGCCAGCAAGAGCCAGCAAGACTTTGTTTGCTCGCCGCAAGCCCTCAGACTCAACTGGCTGGCTAACAACTCCCGGATGGCGAAGCTGACCAACGATGCATTTTATCAGATCGGTTCTGCTGTGTATGGATTTGTCCTCTTCACAAAATGTTGTTAGGATGATCAAATCAAAGAGGATGGTACGAGAAGGCATGCAGAGCGTGCAGAGATGTGGAGATGAGAAGTGCGTATACAGTTTTGAAAAAGGAACCTCAAGGGAAGAAATGCGAAGTAAGTAGAGTGAGGGAATGTGGGCGGCCTGGATTCGATTGACTCTAGTTGGGGTCCTGCGAGTGACAAGATGTTGTGAACACGGTAATGAATCTCCGTGTTTCATGAAAGAGGAATTATTTAAATAGCTGAGGGACTATCAGCTTCTCAGTCTAGTTACTTCGATGGTTGTGGCAAGTAATGTATCATATTGGACTTGGTTGTTCACATATTTATCTTTTTAGTAATGAGTCAGCATATCTTTAATTGCAATCTAGATTACATTAAGTAATTGAGTTTAATGCTATTACTATCTTTTTTCGTGAAGTTTAATGCAAGATTGTGAACGTATGTAAATAAAATCTGGTATTAAAGACAATCCCAGGTTTTTCATAGATGTAACTCTGAGGCGAGTGTTGAGGGAAGCCTACGTCATATGTACATGCTTTTTGAAAGTGTTCTTGTAAGGTGATGAATATTGTTTTTGATTGAGCTAATATAATGAAATACAGAACTGGAAAGAAATAAAAGGGTAACGCACCGTAATTATTAAAGTAAAGTAATTTGGCTTCTTTTTTCAGTGTTTCTGTCAAAAGACGTTAATTTATTCCTTACCGATTATCTTAGAAACGGTCCTGCCATCTACTTTTCTTAAGCAGCAGGAAACCAGTATTTCGTGACGTGCACGCGATTTACGTTTGAGTTTCCAGCTTCTTGTATTAAATATCGATAGACTCATGACAGTTGATAAAGGTCGCAATAAATTGCATGTTATGGCCTATACAAAGCCAGGGGAACGCCTGACGTGAAGCGTTGTCAACAGCTACTTAGGAATGCAGCAGCGATACAGCATCACAACTCTAGTTCTTGTTCCATAACGCAGCTTTAATGAACGTTCGTATCCGTGGATTAAACAGTGCACACTTTGCAAAACTTTATTAGATATGTTTCAGTTACAGTAAAGCGTAACTAACCTCATGAATCAAAATCAGTCCTGAGAATTGATGACCATTCAAACGACAAAGAATTTATTTGTTGTGTAACCCGAGCTTCTTTACAGTGTTCACGAGTGACCGCCACTGGATTCTATCTTGAGGTAGATGGATCCAGTTTACACCTTATTTATTTAAGATCCATTTTAATTTTATCCGCCAATCCATGTCTTGGTTTCCAGACTCGTCTCTTCCCTTCAGATTCTTAGACTTACATTTATATTCGTTTCTCATTCTGTCACGTTTGTTACTTGTACCTCGTTAATTTGGTCACCCTGCTAATATGTGGTGAATAGTACAAATTATGAATTTTATAGTTTAGATGCGTCATGTTTGTGTTTAAAATTCAAATATATATTTATTATTCAAGTCTATACACAAACTTTTAAATTGTTGATGTTAAAATTTAAAATTTAATATTAATATTCTTGCTTGCATTAATAAATATAGAATAGTTTTAAAGATAAAAAACCTGAAGATGATGCTATGACATTGAAACATGTAGTAGTATAAAGCGCAATATTGTAACATCGAGATAACGATGAATGGCGCAGAATATTAATATTAAATTTTAAATTTTAAAATAAACAATTTAAAAGTTTGTGTATAGACTTGAATAATAAATATATATTTGAACAAATTATGAAGTTTATAATTATGCAGTTTTGTGCACCTTTCTGTATTCTCCCACTTTTTCCTTAATTTTTTTCAGCACCCTTTACTAAAGGCCGTATTTCCAAAGTTTATAGGTCAGCTGTCTTTAACGTGAGAGATAAAATTTGACGACCATGCAAAACGAAGTTAAAATTGTAGGTTTTTGTGTATTTTAATATTTATATCCGTGGATATGGTACTGGAAAAGAGATCTTGAACTGAATGCTAGCAAGCATTCCCGGAATTAACACGTTCTTAATTGTTTATCGTATGTAATTTTGATCTCCTAAGCCTATATAAGACTTCAGGTATTCTCGACTTTTGGGTTGTGACGCCATGCGCACATGCCGGTGGATGTAAACGTCTCGGAAGAACTGACAGTGCTTCGTCTATTCGTGATTTAATGGTCAGGCGTATTAAAGTTTTGGATTCGAATTCTGGTTTTCAGTGCCTCGATGTTTTATCATATTGTTGTTCCCACCCACGAGATGGCTAAGAAAAAGCCAAAGATCGTACTAATGACGCGTTAGCAGGACGAAGCTCTGAGGCCATGCACAAGAGCAGTAGTCTCTGTGGTCCAAATAATGCTGCAGACTGTTTACAGCTGTGTATGCTCAAGATGAGAGAGAATGACGACTTCAGAGAAGAATGCCCTGATGGTTTGCTAAAAAGTAGCACCTGCAACTCACGTTCTGTGCTGTGTTTTTATGTTCAGCAAGTTCCCTAATGTAATTTAGAGATATGTTCTTCTAAGAAACACGTAGGCCTAGTTATGTACAAGCATACGTATTATATGTATGTAAATAACAGGTTTAATTAAATATATTTTGAAATAATTATAGGTGTAGTAATAACAACCAGTCGTGAAGAGTATATAAAATAATGTTTTATGTACTGGAGACCGGTGTTTGATTCCAGCAGGGGTCACTTTATACTATTCAGTGCTACCCAGAGTTGTTTCCTTGCAGGCAAAGCGGCCAGAGCGTGAAGTTGACCACTTATCTTTATTTTTATTCCCAAAGTTAAGTATGCATGGCGTCTGCCTCCACTTTTCCATACATTTCTTCAAGTACAATCTTTTATTTTAGTATTAATTTAACACACTTTGGAATACATTAAAATGTGGACGTACTTAAAATAAACTAGCTGTAGTGTTCAGCGGAGAATATTTCCTATTCTAACTGCAGGTTTTTGTTATTTTATGGACCAATATAATTGCTTCCGCTGTTGATTAACTTGGATAATCACCAATGCTGCTATAACCTTATAAACCCTTTTGATTACTTTGGCAATAAACGCAGTTCTCAAAGCACACGGCACACGATTCGCTTGTATTCCGTTACTGAATGTTATTATGAGCGGAACTGTTGTTGGACACAACACGTTTAATATATTTTCCGTAATTTTTTACATCAGAATTTCTGTATTATATATGCAGTCAACGTTTTGCGTCTCTGAAACGTCGGTAAAAGTCTACGAGACTACATGCCGTAGCAGCCTGTCCGCCATGAGAACCTAACAGCTGTCATTCATTTCTTCGTTAAACGTTACCGTTAAATGTCTCTGAGCAAAATAGAGTTGATTCGTTCCTGTCCCAGGAAGCAGAGATCAAACGTAAAAACAGGGAGACAGCCCACGACGTGTGTTAGGTACGGCATGTTTAGAGCATCCTTTACCGAAATTAGCTTTCGCCTTGATTCTCATGACAGAAGGAACTTGCGGCAGAATATTCGAGATATGAATCCACGTAAGTCGGGAAATTAATTGAGACTGAAGTTTGTCGTCTGAGGGAGAGAGACGTGGGCTGTCTCAGTGGCAGCCAATAAATGTAGTCTAAACACTGTGGGACAGCATCAAGACGACAGTACAGCTTCGTGTAAAACCAAATCCCCCCCCACACACACACAACATCTGACACAGTGATTCACTGGATATGATCTATGTTTTCCTTTGTCAGATCTGTACTAAGTACCCTCTGAATGTCATGACGTATGATTGATGGGCAAACACAAATGTAACGGATACAACGAGCGAGCCAGGGCCTGTTGGAATAGGAATAACGATTTACAATTCGCTGCCCTGTGAGGTGAAAATTTCACTCGGTACTGTTTGTTACATAAAATTATATCGTTAAGGACTTGATGTTCCTACCGCTTCGTTTCAGTTCATTTTTTAGTTACAGACGAAATAACTGCACCTTAAAAAGCTAGAAGCGTTTTAATAATGTGTGCGTATCATGATTATATTTTTGGTTCTCTTAAAACCCGTAGATTCAAGAGCTGGTTTGGATAAGTTTTGGTACAGTGACGTGGATCAGCTTCTCCAAACGCATCCTTCACATTGGTTCTTCAATGAAGATTTCTGTCTTCTGGGTTGTTGCGCTGTGTAGTCTGGTCGATGTTAACCAACGTTTCAGAGGTCATACTGCCTCCGTCATCAGGGCGATTCATTGACAACCCAGAAGACAGAAATTTTCATACTCACCGCTGTGAAAACCTCAAATCTTACATGGTTCTTCCATGCCTGAAGATGAAAAATAACTTGTTTTGATCCGTTGCGTTTGAAGGGAAGAAGAGTATTGATAAGTCCAACAAATTTTAAACAAAACTAATTTGTTGCAATTTGACTCTTGTTACGCAGCAGTAATATTTCTGCACCATCATTTTCCACAAATTTAATCCATTTTTTGTTTATTTCAGTTTATTTTAGAATCTGTTCAAAACTTAATCGACAGAAAATATATCAGCAAATAACTAATTAAATAAGAATTAAAAAATAAATCCCTTGCGAATGTGTCTTTACTGAGGAATAAACTCTTAAGTAAATTCCCACACACAACTATTTGACCCCAATTCATGCCACTTTAAACCATTTTATATCCCCAAAACATATTCTACAATTTTCACCGTAATCTCCAAAGTGATATCTTTCCATGATGTTCTTACAACAAAACCCAGCGTTATTTCCCTCTCTTCATAAAAATTTCTGCAAATGCAGCACAAGAAACGAATGTCTGTCATTATTTAAGGTTCATTGCTTCATAACATAAATGAAATTGTCATGGTTGTAACATAAACGCTATTCCTTGAAATTATCATCCGTGTCCTTCTCTGTTTCTTTTAAGAAAGTGTTATATGTTGACGTCTGTTTTTCATGAAATCCCGTAACGCGTTTCTGTCGGTGAAATGTAACATGTTCATCCTTCCATAAATGTCATGCACTGAGTAGGCGACATGTTTATTTTTCTGGCAGCTGTTTAGTGTGAAAAAGGTTAGCACGTTCCTTCAATCTCTTCATGATGACGTACCATTCTTTTATTTATAGTTCACTGCTCCACACTGCGGTTTTTACTGTCTTTACGTATTTATCTCTTTTCTTCTCAATTATCCTTCTTTATTCGCTTCTATTTTCTGTTCTCCAGTATCTCTCTTCCTGGGTTCTCTCATTATTTCTTAATTTCCTGAACTTTCGTTTGATTTGTCTCTATATTTCCTTTTCTGCTTTCTTCTGTATTCTCTCCTTTATCCTTTTTATTATTCTAATACGCTTATTAAATAGATGTGTGATAAAATACATACGCAATTTCTTTATTCCGGTACGGAATGGCGTATAGGCCAATAATGGATGTGTACGTAGCTTTATTAACAGAGTGAAACTACATTTCAGTTCTGTGTTTCATCTTAAATATCGGACTTAAGGAACGTTGGTTGCTGTATTTGGGTTATTAAAAGAACATTAAATTCTTACTGAAATATGTAAACAAATTAAGTAATGCAGTAACCCTACACTCTGTTCGTGCGATATTCCGTTGTGTTTAGTTATTGATATGGACCCTTTCCGACGTACTAGTTGGAAACAAATATCATTTCAACAAAATTAACTATGTTTACTTGCATAATAATGTAACCCATATTCCTTTGGGGTTATTTCATTTCAGCTCATAGTTGCTCACATCGCAATTTAGCAGAGGCTACAAGAATTTCATTAATGCAAAGACTAATAAACAAGAAAATTAAAACCTTTTCATTTGCAATGCCTTGCTTACAAACCCGCTGGCTGCTTTGCATATTTATGTCACCTTTTGAAACATGTTAAAGGTAAGATACTAAATCAAAATAATATAACATGCTGTAATTTTCATGGACAAAATAATAGATAAAATATGATTTTAAATTTCGCTATTCTGTACATTGTAAGCGTATGACCGCCTCTTCTAGAAGGCGCTTAAACCTTTATAAATGCCATTACACATTACAGTCATTTTAACCTTATTTACTTTGCTGGTAAAATAAGTTACTTTGCCTTAAGCTAATGTATGATGCAATAAATAATATCTAATGTAAGACTTGAGGTTCTCTTCAATATCTAATATATTTGTACTACACTGACGTACCAACAAAAATAACATTTCTCAAAAATAGATCAAGAGTGTTCGGTTTGAAACCATTACGTTCTAAGATTAGAAACCAAACTTTTCAACGTGTAATCTTATTTTAACGCTAGCTTTCGAACTACGCTTGTAAGACGCTAATGTATTCGGGTTTTCGATATTTACGGCTTTCCGAATACAGAGTTGAAAGTGTTAATGACGCTGCCTTTTATCCGATAATCGCTTTTAGGCTTATTAAACAGAAGCAGGTATTTACACGTATTACTCTCCAGCATAACTTGAATTCTTGACTGTTCAAATGGGTCCGCAGCCCTAAGCCTTCTATTCTTAACAGAGCTTTAATGAAACATCGAAGACTTTTGGAAAATGTGTGACCCTAAGGAAGTGTGATCAGGTCCTGCCGTGACTTTCAATTCCAAGAAATGTTTTCTGCTTCAACTTATATTGGTTAGGCCTGCCGTCTATTCTTCTTTTTTTATGTTAAGACTCTTTCCGAAAGTGATAAGAGATCTATAGATCCATATTCACGAGTGTATCTCCAAAATAATAAGTTCTGAATTAATTTTCAGTAGTTAATGAAATTTTAATTAATGTAACTTTATCACAGACATCTAATCACTATATGTTAGCCGATTTTTTCAGGGGAAGAATGTGAAGGCTTGCGAAACAGCTATGCTGTCTCTCTACTGGCTACTCCATGTTTCCTGTTTCAACCTGCAAAAAAATATAACCGACTTTCACGAAATTTGGTACGGTCGCTGTGCCGTTGGAGGACACTCGTACTAGGCTATTTCCTAGAACCGGCAATAACAACATGACGGTCATATAGTAGCCTAGAACCTTGTTCTAAAATTTACCATGTTTCGGAGACTGTCTCTGTCACCATCTTCAGTGATGAAGACTTCATTTATAAAATGGGCCCAACGAAATAAGTTCATTTGTGCCTGAAGATGGAGACGGAACTAGTCATATTTAAATCTTTAATTTCTTAAATGTTGAAATACAAGACCATGGGTAACATCCGACCGGTCTCTCACAGTAATGCGGCGATTATGAAGATGGCTGTCTTGTGGATTGTTGTTCCGGCAGCAACCCAGAAGGCAGCCAACTTCTCATCCTCCTTCATTTGCACACCGTAATGGTATCGGGTGAAGAATACGAAGTGTGAACCTCCTCATTACGCGGATGTCTCCATTTTCGTGTTGCTGGTCTCTTTTACTTCCCGACATTCTCCTCGACACTTCGTCCTCAACCTCGCTCAGTTTGACAAGGAGTAAAAATCTTGGGTCCCTTCTGTTTACATTCGAGCCGCACACAAGCCATGAATATTCTGCTGCCTGATAATGACGATACATCATCACGTCACGTGCCAGATATCGACTGTAGCGACCACAGGAACCTTTCCGCTATTTACCAACATAAAATGAACATGATCGATGAAGCCAGGTTATAGATTCAAAAGGTTTTCCCCGCCCACATTATTAAAAAAACTGCACAAATCCGTCTACGGTTTTAAAAACAGAATATCAATGTTAAATGAACTAAACTTGGCACGTAGACCTTCTTATTGTCTTGGACTTGTCTTGGACTTGACCACGTTATAAAAGTGGCTTCTGTACAAACCGAAGAGCTTGTAGGGCGTTGCTGGTCGTTTACTAACGCGTATCGAACTTTCTACCAGCTGTCCAACACTTGTGAGCTCTGAGCAGGCATACAAATTGCCCGTGGGAGGGAGGAGTTGAGTAGTTAATAAAATATTACGTTCATTTGTATGTGCCGGGAAAGTTCAGTCTGTTATAGACTGGGAACAGAACAACACGTCCAGACCAACTCTGGCCTTCTCCCCCACACAGTAGCAAGCTATGACGGCTCCATCTCTGGGAGTAAAGCAGACGGAGCATGACGCTGACCACTTCCATGTAGTTTGGAGATTGATATACAACGTGTTTCTGCGCATTAGACGAGCGTTCTCGGCTTTCCTCGTCACAATTTTGGGGTAAAATAGACGTACGTTGTAATGAAGTGAGAGATTAAATACGCTCTTTCTTGATACTTCGCACCAAAATATCACATATGTACACTGCAGTTACACAGGAAGTCTACTTTGGGTTTTACATTGAAGAATCTTGGAAACCAAACTGTGAAGTGTACACTTTCAATCCGGTCAACCTGTTGTACGTCGATGAAGCGTGTTCAGTACAAATATTAGAACGACACGAAACTATTTCCTGCCTGGCTTTACCCGAAGAATTCCCAGAGACGTATGTATGTCGAGAAATACGAGTGCATGTGAAACTGGTCCTTTTGCTTGCTTCTTTATAATAAAAAAATGAGGCAAAGTGGGTCTCCTGAATGTACATTTTTTGAAATTATTAGGAGATGAAGTAAATGTTTTTGTGCTCCAAAATACGTGTTAAAGCGAATGATTTCTTGTTACGGCGATAAAATTAAAGGGTTAATTAGTATGATTGTGTAACAAGGAACGATGCAAGAAAATAGTAGGAATATGTGATAAAAGAATATACTTGATATAAATTAAGTTATCATATTCACAATATCCGGTCAGTCGACTCTGTTCTAAAGCAGATTAATTCAGTTCATACCCTTACACTCTATTTCTTTAACACACATTTTCACATTGCTCTTACATTTACTTCCAGTTCTACGAAGTGGTCTCTTATGTCCTCAATGCGTGTTATATGTCCGATTAAAGTCATCTTACATGTTTATTAGAATAATAGAAGTTATGAAACTCCTTGAGATTGTTCGACGATCCTGTTGTCCTCATCACCCCTTTCCCGAACATCGTGGAACTATTTCCTTTCCTCATTATGACATGCCAACCTTGACACCCATGAAACCATCAGGTAAATTGTACTTTTTAGTCATTAAGGAGACTATTATACCGTCAGCTCTTCTGACCTTAGTCCAACAATGAGTTACTTTCAGTTTAGACCGTGTTTCTATTTTGTCACAATACCCTGCACCACCTCCACTTATCACAAGTTATTCTGACAGAACTATACGCAGTTTCTTTTCATGTCACGAGAATTATTTCTACAAAAGCGGTTAGCACAAGATCCACGGGGCACAACGCCAGGAGTTCTGTCATTGTTTGCACAGATATTCATGTGGCACTTTACATTCTGCATGATCTTAGAAGAATGATTACATCTTTTCATGCAGTAAATTATTTTATTGTAATGCCTTTCGTTCCTGGAAATCTGAATCTTAGCCTTTCATCATTATGATAGAAGGCTTAATGTGTCAATTCTGCTGCGAGCTGTCTAGGGATAATTAATTCTAGGGTGAATAAGAATTTTTGCCGAGATGGGATTGTTAATGCATCAATCACAATCTGTTATACGATAATTCTACCGCTTTATACAGTTCTGAAAGGAGAAGTCTCACTCAAACGAAAGAACAAAGTACCGAGGAGAATATTCAGACCTAAGTGAGAAAAAATAACAGCAGGATCGGGATAAACACATATTGACAAAGGACTGTGTTATTTATTTTAACTCTCTCCATTGAACATACTTCTTATTAAGAGTTAATAGCCGTTCAACTATTTAAGAGGATTGCCGACTTTAATGTAATCTCAAGGTTTATTACCGTGTTTATAAGAGACCGCTGTTGACCACTAGCTAGTGCCACCTGAATCCAGTCCCTCATACGCCATTTCCTTAAGAACCATTTGAATATTATCTTCCCACGCACGGAGGAACCTGGATATTCAGACATGTTAATTGGGAAGCTTGAAGGGACGAGTCCAATTGGGAGAACTAGAAGTAGAATGATTTTAACCTGACCAATTGACTTCATGGAATAGAGTCCTTGAGAAGCTGAGAGTACGCTAAACTGCACAAGAAATTCAACGCCTTCTGTTGAATACGAAGGTTATTGTCGTATTACAGAAATCAAATTTAATAGAATTCTTTCAGGATGTGGCTTAGAATATATCCTTAAACATATGTTAGAAGAATAGACACTGAGGATTTGAACTGGATTCATTTAACTCAAGATAAAGACCTGTGGTGTATTCTTGTGAACGTAGCAGTGAACTTTTTGTTTTGCAATAAGTGCGGAGATTCTTTTGGCAAAAATTACGACGATCAAATTCTCAACGATTCTGCACCGTGCAGTTAGTTAATGAGCGTCATTTTTGACATTTCGTTTGAGATTTGTATGAACACTTTTGTATCGCCGCTCCAAAAATTATTGGCCCTTGCGAAGACAACCCTGGATAACATCGGCCCTGGACACGCAGTGTCTCGCCTGACTCGCATTCATAGTACCCCTGGATCGATTTCCTAAGCCCGGTATACGGGTGCCTGTACGAGAATGTGTAGCTAGGACTTTAAAATAGCTCATCACTGCTTTGTCTCTTGCGTCGTTCTGTGTTTCGTATTTAATACAGTTGTAACACTTACGATTGCTTCAAATGTCCCGCAGGCAAAGGTCAGACCAACGACTGAAGGATCAAACTTAATTTTGAGATGAATAAAACACCGCACATAATCATGGATAGTGAATATTTTCGTTTTTTCTTAACAGTTGCGTTTCGTAAAATATTGAATGCTTCTCCGAAAATAATTTAAACAACAATAATGATAATGGTAATAGGCATAATAATAATTAGCAAAGCAGATTCATAATATGGCCGGTACATATTTCTGGTGGAATGTGAGCGAATGAATAATGGTATTTTGACTTATCGTATTTAATTCCGTCTCCCTTGTCGATAATCCACGTCGTATCTTAGCCTAAGCGAATATAGGCTGCCTGATGCCTCTGTATATTAACTACATGCTTTAGCTACGTCACTGACAGATAGGAACGGAAGATGAAAGGAAGGGGGGAGCAAGATAGCAAAGAGTCTGTATGAATATGTAAAATGTAATTGAAAAAAAATTTTACCCTTATAATTTCAACACAATCGGCAGAATTTCTGTGCCCTCACTTTTACACTACACTGTGTTTTGTGAACCAAAGGAACTATAAAGCATTAGCAATTCAGGCACAATCCTGAAACCGCACGCGCTCCTTCTACAGCCTAAACGCAATAATTTCACATCCGATAATCTACACGGGGCGACGGGGCTGTCTCTTCGTTTGCGCTATGGCTCGCGGTCTTCCCCCACATCCCACACGTGTATCTGCAATGGTCATCCAGGCTCGAAGTTATTTTGCGGTCGTTGTATCTTGGATGATCATTTTTCTATCTCGTTTTATGGTACAGTCGAAATACAGTCGTTAGACGATGTGTTGAGTATCGTGAAAGATAATTTAGGAGTTTTAAAACGAATCCTTGTGACCTGCTTAAAACTGCAATCTGTACTTTCGAAAGAATATAACGCACTAAAATATTTATCATTAGCAGCATTATTCGTCTTCTCTCAAGTCGTGGACAGTGATCTGACATCGTGACTGAAGCGTCATGAGCATGTCCCATTCCCCCTTCCCCTGTTTGTAACTAATTCGATAGCTATCGATCACTCTCCGAACATGCCATTTCCATTTCGTTCTGTAAAAATTTCAGTTTATACCTGCTCTTGAAATTGTTCAGTTCCTTTAAGTCTTATTTATTCTGTTATCCAGGAATATGTAGAGTCTGCAGGTGAACTAGTGTCTTTAAAAGAAACTAGCAAAACTTAAATTCTGTTAAATATGTTCACAAATATATTATTGTATTAGTACGCTTAAATTATTGTTCTTTACTAAATAAATATTTATTTTCTCATGTCGCCCCAAGTAACGGAAACATTACCAGAAAAACATTAATTTAATGAGCACAGTTAGAATAATTAATGGTTTTCCATACGTTGATGACTGAAAGTTTATCTGGACGACTGTTGCAGTCTGTGTAAAACCCCGTAGTTTCCGTCAAGTTTTCGAGAGCCGTTTTGTTAATAATTAAGCGTACTCTTCAATGGTACAGCGACCCATAAACACATGTGCTAAATTTACAGCCTGGAATTAAGCTCTGTTCCTACAAGTACTGACAATGGCAGGTGTGAGTTACATGTTGTTGGTGTCAATAGCTTGATGTACTGAAAACCAAATTAAATATTTAAATGCGCGGAAAATACAGAGATACGCTTACATATAAACATGGCGAAATTATTCATGTTGAAGTGAGAGCAAGACAAATACTAATTTAATGGATTCTTTATAGTATTAATAAAATATCCAATCCTCCAGCCAAGAAATATCTATTATTAAATTTCAAAACTTGAAACGAACAATATACATCTGGGATAAGAGGACATGTTTTCGCTTCGACTTCTGGGTAATCGTCCTGTTGATGGAGGCTGCAAGCGTCTCTGAAATGTCGGTATATTTTAAAAAAATACTTGGCGCAAGAACCCAGAATACAGCCATCTTTAAAGCTTCTCTTCTATTCATTTTAACTTTGCCTATTTCACGTTCTCAATGAACTGATAAAAAGACGGTCATTTGTTTTTATTTGTTTTCTATTTTGGTACTGGGGTAGCATGGAAACAAAATGATAACTAATTAGTTAACCATCTTTCTTTTGGACGCCTTTCACAAGTAACAGCTGGTTTCTGATAATTACTGCCACAGATGTAGTTTGGTACTTGTGATTAATGGGAACTACCTGCCACCTTTGTGTTCCAAATTGTCATTCACAGCGCGCTTTCAATTATGCTAGAAACTTGTACTGCCTGTCAATCAAGTGAGTATTATTTGCATTTAGGGAAGGGGGGAGGGTAAGTATTCCTCGCAGGGGGTATCTGCCTCCCGGGGTGACGCCCATGCTATCTTTCTACATTCAATCTAATACAATGTGTTCTATTGATTTTAGAGTATGAAATTGTGCGTATATTTAATCATATTCAGGCTAGGGGATGAAGTATTACATGATATCAGTTACTCGTAGAAACGTATTTTAGTTGAACTGCCGTAAGAGAGCACTGTTGTGCCAATCGTGCTGATAATTTTGAATGTTCGAATGTATTGCAGCTGTTAAATGGAGCATTGCTGCACAACGAAAGATACAGTTCATGATAGCAATTTGTTTTCTTTTTTTACAAACGTTGTCTCGTGAAACGAAGTTAAGTTGGAAGATGGCTGACTTCTAGGCTGTAGCGCCGTGTAGTCTAGCAGAAGTTTACCAACGTTTCGGATGTCCTTGCTGCCTCCATTATCAGAGCGCTGAGTAAGTCATATTTACTCATTGCCTTGAACAACCCAGAAGACAGCCATCTTCAGACTCACCGCCGTGAAAACCTTAACTCCTACGAAGTTAGATTTGGCTTTTAGGTTAGGAAGCACTTTTTAATTTTGGTAAATTTCTACCAGGCCATATTGGCCAGCGATTCATGTGATTGTGAGTAAGGTCTTGCAAAGGAAACTCGATCACGGTTTTGCGTGGTTTTCCTCGACCCAGAACAAATGCTGAGTTGGGAAATAAACTTTTCGTTTTATGTTAATACTGAGGTATTAACATAAAAATGTCACCCTTAATGGCCAACCCCATGTCAACATATAAGTTTTGAAATTTCACCAAATGTTGCCCTCCCAAGATATTTCAAGAATTCAAATTTTAAGCGGATGCAGACCCATCTCAAACTTCTCCGCTTCCGAAAGCGGGGACTGCCCGGGAAACTTCATAGCCAAAATTTTTTCTCTTTCATCCCGTTAAACGTAGTGTCTCTCGCTACTCTTCTGCCACTTCTGTTCCCTTTGTCTCTGTTCGGTCTTCAAAGGGTTAAAATTCCTCCACTTGAGCGCGCTACTGTGCGGAGCCATTGGTTCAGGCTTCACATATCGCAAATACTCCGAAATTGGACGGAAGCTGTAATCAGCGTCGCGCTACTGAAATCTTACGTCCACGAGAAAACTGCTACAGGGGCTTGGAAGGTATGTCCTTGTGGACGCGGACGTCGGGACCTAAGAATTTCTGTCTAGAGTAATTTGATTTATTAAATATTAAATATAATAAAACCGCCTTATATATTATAGGGTCGTATTAAAATATTTCTGAAATTCGGGGTAGTTTTAAGTAATACTCGTGAAATCTTATCTACTTAAATTCTTATCTATCTGGCTGTAGTTTAAATATTTTCTCTCATACTTTTCCGGTTCTTATTGATGTCCACATTTGCATAAAATTTTCCAAATGACATAAACCTAACTATTATAAATTGTAATCCAATATTATTTATTAGTTTTCACAACTTGTAGCTGTTTGAGGTTAGATCTTTCCACGATAAACATTTTGTGTTCATAAACACAGAAGCCTTTACATTCTTAACATGGGCCTGCAGTTTACCAGCACGGCTTTGTAATGCTCAGATAAGAAATGCTAGTTCTTTGTGCAGGTTGCGTTAACTGTCGGGCCTTGCCGGCTGTTCCTTCACATTGCATTGCGCGGGGTCACGGAGCCATGATCCCTGTGTGTGTGAGGGCTAAGCAAGATCAATAAACAATCTGTCAATATTTTCTGTGCGAGTGTCTCGTTCTCCCTCCTTCCAGGGCTGTCGTTACGATTTCATGAATCAAGATGTTAATGGGGAGGTTGGCCCATCCGACCGCCCACTTGACAGATGCTTCTTGATAATTTGATTATTGTTATTTTGTTATATTTATGATTCTTGCTCTTACCATGTGCTATATCTGTAAATATTGGCGTTCTGGCAGTTGATACAGCACACTAACAGTAAATAATTATTATTATTATTATTATCCCATCTCTTCACCGCTTTATGGGGTATGTACTTCCATGTACCCGAGACAGACCTTGTCCCTAAGGTACATAGAGTAGCAGCTATTTCCGGAATACATATTGTTTTTAGCAAGTGCCACATGTATTATATAATTTTATTTTATGACAGTTATTATTATTATTATTATTACTCCATCTATTCACCACTTTATAGAGATATAATTTTACGTGGTTCTGCTTGTGTTTTCGCCAAATAAATTAGCAAAATTAGTGTACAGCAGAAGCTGGTGTGTACGATCCAGTCTGAGTCCTTTTTCAGATTTTGGTGGACCTTTCTTATTGGTGTATTGTAAAACAATGTTTAAAAACAATAGCGGTAAATTATATCCTTTCGAGACTATTCTGAGTGGTAAATGGATCGGATAAATGCCAACCTTTTCAGATTTCAAACATATTATTTTTATTTTGCGATCTTGTATCATGGCTTATGAAACTCAGTTTATAAGTTTTTTCGTTCTTATTTTTTTAACTTATGTGCAATAACTGCACGCCACTGATTCCGCTCTGTATTTTATTACCTCGGCTCCTGAGAAGGTCGAATTCCTTGTCCTGGTGCATGAACTGGATCCAAGGGTCGTCCCAGTGTCCGGACAGTAAAATGTTTCCTTCCGCAGTTGCGCTCTGCTCTGCTTCCGTGTCAGACGGTCAATGTTATATAAGGCTGACCGAGCTGGGTTGTTTGAATTACACCCGGTTGACACATTCAGAACCGATTTCTCTAAAATTTACTAGTGTACGACAATGTCCTCCAACGTCTCTTATACTGAAGTCTGGCAACCAAAATTTTACTTGACTAAAAATCCTGTAGCTATACGGATGTACATTAACAACAACGCAAGAAGCTCATCTGCCTCCTATATCTCACTATCTTGTTAGAATGGTGGCATGTAGCTAGGATGAAGGAAATTATAAATACATACAAAATATTGATGGGAAACCTACTGGGAAACGCCCACTTGTATGAACAAGAAGAAGATGTATAGATGGCATTAAGAAGGATTAATCGGAAGCAGAATGTGAGAATGGAAGGTGGGTGGAAGTGGCTCAGAACCGTGCCCGGTCGCGTGTTTAACCTTCTGGACCTGCTGCTATGGTGTTTTATAAAATATAAATGGGAATGCTCCACATTTTTATATTCACTGTGGTGTCTCTTAAAAATCCTCGAAAATCTATATGTATTTAAGGTTAACTCTTTCGAGGCTGTATTGTTTAATATAGGTTTTAGAATACTACAAATTGCAAAATTTGAAAGCGTAATTTCCGTTTGATATCCTACCGGAACACAGTTGTGAACCTAACGTACTTTTAATATCGATCAAATGTAATGGAAATTATGATAAATTCTCGACTAATCATAAGGAATTTACATTTCTTTAAATTATATTTCCTGTAAAATTGCTCTCTTGGACTTTGTCCATCATCTAAATTATATAAAAATAAAACCTTAACTTTTCGGAAGCTCGATTCTGTTCAGTTTTAGGTAAAGAGGGAAGGAGGGACAAGGATAGAAAGCCTGTCTGTCAGACCTGGTCCATGTCTGCGGCTAGTTCAAACAGGGGGCCCAGCAGATAGGTTTTCTGCCCTCTTTCTTTCTTTTTCACCTGAAGACAGAAGCAGAATACGGATTCCAAAACGCTGTAGTTTTATTCTATAATTTATACAGTGGCCAAAGTACAAAATAATACTTTTACATATTATAATTCACCATTATCTGAAACCTTCAAACTTCAACTGTTTCCTGCCGGCAGAAAGTGCAAATAAGTATCATTCAACAACAGTTTTTACTTTTATAATCCGTCTTGTAGGAAGTCTGCGTTATTGGTCGTATAATTTAGTATATGTGAGCTTTGCACCAACCCAGTCTATTGCTACATAACGTAGAACAAAGAAGTTTGTGCATTGGGATTATAAATTGTAGACAAACGACCCACTTTAGTCATTGTCTGGAGCATAAATCGAACCATGAGTCCAGAGGGAAGGTTTTATATGTTAGCTTCTATGTCATTAAGAGGTAAGGGTTCGAGCCCTGTGTGGCGATGTTCATTGCCATAAATCATCACAGCAGAGCCATCTGTCCTTCGCAGCGCCACAATGCATTACCTAGGGGTCATGTAAAAAGACGTTGCCGACCAAATATCCTTAGGGCAGAATGAATGTCTGGTGTTCCATCGGACTGAAATAGCAGGAAAAAAGGAAAACAGGGTTGTTGTTGTTGCTGTCTCTCTAACTGGTTCACAATGGTACTTACTGTAATGTGGTAATCCTTAAGTTGCCTCACGTACTAAAAGCTGCTACCAGTTTGCTAGATATTTATGAAGGCATAAGGCACAATTTTGAGTGAAAATTATCCAGATATATTCTCTGCGGTACAGTTTTGCATACTTTTTATACTTGAGTGAATTAATCTTGGGGTTCTTCAACGAATCTCTATCAAGTGCAGAGGTTATTTGGTTTTGAATGATGTGGGGTTATGATAACGTTCAGTGTGATATGCTAAAACTCACATGCGTAATACTGTTGATATCTAGACAAGAAATTTAGTAAGGAAATAAAGGATCTTCTGGATCAACAATTTTTGTCTTGGTCCGAATAACATGAAAATTCTTGAATTGAACTACTGAATAGACTATTGCGCAAAGTAATTTTACGTTACGATAAGTAAAATTTGGACCAATCCCTGTTGTCCACAGAACTTACTTTTGGCCTAATCTTAGGGAAGGTTTATTTCAAGCAAACCTGAAATTATCAGCGGACGTCCTTATTTAAAAGGTTAGCCCTTCCTTGCCTGCTACCTGCATCACGGTCTACTTCTTTCAGAGAGAATTGTTAGTCTGATCGGAGGGCATGAAGTGAGTTTGCGTTTCCTTCCGTTGCTTTCGTAATCTCCAATAATTATTATTGTCTCGCAGAATACAGTAACTACGCTTACCAACCCATCTGTCGCCTCTGGGGTTCTGTGTTTCTGCTCCGAAAACTAAATTCCACACTTGGAACTGAAACATACATAGGTCTGGCAGTCTTCTCTCGTTTAAATATTGCTTCAGGCTTTTAGTTTTTAGTACTGCCTAATCGAGGCGTTTCAATGTATCTGACAGGTCTTGTTCTCAAAGTGATTAGTAAAAGCACAGTTCATTTGAAATTGAACTGTAAAAACAAGTGGGCCTAATTCAATAATTTAACTTTTTATGTATTGTTCGGATAAATTAGTACTGAGACTTCAGTAACATGTCTGCGGGGCTGAACGAGAATAAACTATGGCGTTTGGCTTCAAAAGAGAACTGCATTATCCTTAATCTGCTTTCTTGGTATTTTCACCCAGCGCTCCTGTCATGAACAATACTCCTGTCATCTAAATTTGTTTACTTGTGTATAGGCCTGATCAGAGTTAGCAGGTAAATCTTGTGTGATATGCATCTTCTAAATAACTACGTAACTCCATTATTAAAAGTCGTCATTAAGAAGTTAATACTTGCCGAAGTGGTCTAGTAATTCCTGGACCCAAATGTTCATTATCGTGTCCGCCATAGGCCGCCACAAGTTCCTGCCATGAGCCACATGAATTTTATTTGCATCTTCACGTATTATTTATTTTTATCAGCTTTAATATTATTTTCTCATCCTCGCCTAGGTCTCCCAAGCGCTGTCTTATCTTAACTGTTTCTGAACAATGTAGAAAGTGTATAAACAAACGTACATTTCAGTACAGTTAACACTTTGAAACCGATACTCATATCAGTAACAGGCTATATACGAAAAATTCAGTCCCAACTGAACACTTTTCCATTACAAAGATTGATTCGTTAAGGTTCTTACAGAAATAATAGCTGTTTATTATTACGCCCATACGAAACTCATGATTACACTCTATGGACAAAATGAACAATTACTGAATGTTAAAACATTCGGTACATATAATTACAAATTTCTTTTAAAGGTTTGCACGTTTGATTTGTGTTTTAAAAATCTTTAAACCGATTTAGCAATTTGTCTTTTCTAAAAAGAAGTAAGATTTGCAATTGTCATGTTTCCCAGCTAAATTTAGTATGAGATCATAATCGCTGCTTCCCTATCACTGTCAGCGTCACACTGTCTCTTATCTTCAGAGAAGGGCGTGTATGAGACATATTTTGCTATCTCTGCTCTACGTGCCCTTTGTCTGATACCCCTTTCGATCTCATGCCTGTTCTCCTATGCTCCATTGCTTCCTGACTTTCGTTACATCATCAGTTTTCTTCTTTGTCTCTTTCTTCCCTGTTCGAACGGTATCTGTTTTATTTTCATCTCCCTGCCACCTTTGTTCTTTCATTTGGTTAATATTTTATTCATTCAGTTATGATCTGCTCTGTTTTTGCGTGGATTACCCTATCTTGCAGTAAATTTAATTTAATCTGCTCTTTCTTTCTCTCTGGAAAGCCAATACTCTTTTGTAAAGAATGTAAAGTACGCAAGTGTGTTCTTGCTGCTTTAACTCCTCTTGCTATTTCAAAAAATAGGCCTCTGTTCATAAGCAGCAGCACAAGGAACAACGTCCCGAAACAAAACTACCTTCGATTTATGTTGGTACTGTCTTGGACCTCTTGAACACGGGGGTTGCAGGTTTGAATCTCGCTTGAACCATAAGTAGGCTATATATTTCCCATGGGAACCGAGATTCGCACGGCGATTACACCGTCGATGTTTGTCTTCATTCTTGAAGATGGAGGAAGTATGTTCCTCTGAAACCACTATATCTACCTACAAGTCCACACAGTCTCGTTATTTCTTTTGTTGCCCTCTGACGTGGCCTTGCGAAGGGTCGATCCCCATCTATAGAATCCTGCAAAGTGTTCAAGGGTTGAAGATTTCCGTCTTGGAGGCAGTATGACCTCTGAAACGTTGGTTAACATCGACCAGACTACACAGCGCAACAACCCAGAAGACGGAAATCTTCATACTCACCGCTGTGAAAACCTCAAATCTTACATGTTCAAGGGTTCATATTTCTGGAGTGAGTTCCGAATCGAAAGAAGCCAAAGGGCCGAACACCTGAAAAATGAAGAAGTACTAACATTTTTCTTAATGTTGATTCTTGTTGAACAAGAAAATTGCTAGATGTTCCACAGACCAGACTACGTATGTCATTCTATCTAGAGCGCGTCGCCCGCTTTGTGTTCCTTCAAGAAGATAAAGACATCCATCCGGTCAGTAATTCAACACTCTACTTCAAGTTTCTGTCGTAGAAATAGTTGGCCTACAAAGGAAACACTTGCTAGAGGACATTTCTCGTGATGGATTTTTTCTACCATTTCTTTGTGTTTCTCAACTGAAGTTACACAATATTTTAAACATGCTTTATGTTTCCCAAAAACTAATTTTCTAAGTAAACTGTCTTCTGGGTTGTTTCGCCATGAAGTCTGATAGAAGTTTACCGACGTTTCAGAGGTACTTTCTGCCTGCATCATCACGCCGGTCACGTACTACCTATGTACATAATCGGATGTCTACATTTTTTTAAATATCAATAAACATAATTTTTTGAACTTTCCGAAATTGTTTTCCGTGCCACCTGCAAATTGATTAATTTGTTTAGTAGTGTCCATGTTTGAAAGTGTATAAAATGAAAGACAGCTGCATGGAGCAGAGTCATTCCTAAAATGTAATGACCGCTCAATTGGTAAAAGGAAATATAAACTTTGAACGTAACGTAGAGTAGCGTAACCTAATCTAATCTTTCGAAAGCCGAAGGTCCGTTGCCGTGTTTACCAGAGCCCGCCACTGGTCCCTGTCTTGAGCCAGAAGGGTCCAGTCCACGCTCTTTCACCTGTCATTCAGAGCCGGTTTAATATTATCCTGACTTTTACGCATAATTCTCCATAATGATCTCTTCCCTTCAGCTTTTGCGACCAAAATTTTGTAAACACATTTCTTCTCTCTCATGCGTGTTATTACCTGCATGCTACACGAGAGAACATGCAATACTTTTTATAACATATTTGGAAAGTCAAATAGGCCTTTTTCACCAGAGTTTATAGCACGTTAGAAACAGCGCAGACTGCAGTGAAAGGCAACGTTTTGTTTTGTATCTGGGTAGAGGAAACGCATCGCACGGTAGAAGAGTGGCGAGAATTGTGTTGGTAAGAAACGAAACGGAGATTCTGGTAGACCAAGAAGTTGTCCCTTCCAAAATACGTAGCTTGATTTTCTCTAAATTCTCGCTGCATTGTGACACTGATGATGAGAACAAATTAGGAAACTCGTCAAAACTGGCAGAAGGCAATCAGTGAACGCGGACATCTGTACCAGTGGAATATTTGGTATAGCTGCATTTGGCTCTCCCATCAGGAGTTCCTACCCACGGACCAAATATTTTAACATTACCATTCGTATTGTGTCACCATCACAACGTTTTCATGCGTAACTCGGGTTTGTGTTTAAATTAGGGGTCGGCAGTCCGGGACCCGCTGGCGGTATGTGGCCCGTCAAATGATTTGAAGCTAACCAACACGAGAAGGGTAACGTTTTCTGCATGTATATTCATTTGCCAGACGTAAAGGCAAACAGTTTCAAAAATACTTTGATGAAACAAGTAGACTTATGTAGATGAGGCCTGTAACGTTAAAATAGCTTTCTTTGCCCAAAGGTACATTCTATTGTTCAAATTGTAGGAAATGAAACAATCTGTAAGAAAATTACTATGGTATTAATAATTTTGTTTTTAATTTAACATTGGCTTCAAATCAGAACTCTCATGAATCTAACAAACAACGTGTTTACTGTAAACTCAGTTATATGGAGAAATACAACAGGCATTCTTTTTTTTAAGTGAATACCAGTTATATTCCTTAAGTTAAAATGATACAGTTTCGTTGCTGTCCAAGAGACCATTACTCTTCTACGACTCTCAGCAAAAATATGCATAGTCAATGCTGCCCGCGGTGCTGAAATGGTTGTTTTGAAAGATCACGAATCGGCCCATTCACCTTTCGATTTGTACAGACGATTATTTTCATTTGAGCCACTTCAACATTTAATGTTCCGTTTAACGTAATTAAACGGCGTTGTCCAATTAACATATTATTTGGTTAGAAGTTTAATCGATTATTGAATCTACAACATGACTGAATAACACTGAAAGGGGACAGCGAACTATAACATCGAAAATGAATCTCATTTTGTGCCGTAGTTTGGTGGCGCAAATAACACTCAATTGGGCTTCTGTAGTTTCATTGCGACTGATTAACTCGAATAAAGATTAGTCGACAATGAAAACCACAGATTAATAACCAAGCCATTCTCCAACAGCCAGAACCCTGTGGTTGGCCGTTGTTTGCCTCTGACTGTTCAAACCAATCCCAGCTTCTCTGTGCCTCGCAATAGTAACAGAGTGGATATTGGCTTTCATTTTCTCCTTCCTGTTTTTATAGAATCATACGCCTCTAACAGGATGGAACAAATTTGTGTGTCAGTAAATGAATATGGCGAGAAGAGGTAGGTGAATGTTATTGATTATTTACCTACATTCGCTCAGGATATGCGTAGTAAATTAATTGTTAAAATAATTTATTAAACATTAGAAAGTTATAATAAGAATGTGAATGCAATCATAATTTTATTGTAGGCCGTATTTATAAATATTTAGATGTTGCTGCATGCTTTTTGGACATATCCAAAGGTGCATTATTCCATAATTACATTCCTAATGGTCGTTGGCCTAATGAAAAAATCCATGCATTTTAAGGAGCCCGAATTTAGAAGTCGTCTATTATGATAAGAGGCGCAACGTACATGTAATAGTCTCTTTTGACATAATAACTGATCGAACACTGTGTTTAACTTTCGCGTTTTCCTCTCTGCTCATAATTGCACTTGTTTTAGCTTGATTTTAATAGTTTCAATTTGTTTCTTCATGCACAGTATGTAAAAATCAGTCAGCATAATTACAGTACTATCAAAAGAAACTCTGAGTCTAGTACGAACTTATCCAAAGCATAAATATACCTGCTTCTTGAGGGAGCTGATGTTTGGATATATTTTACACTCTTGCTTTACTATATTCAGTACCTGTCAATCCTACATGTATGCACAAATAATTCTTATTTTTCCGTTCTTGTGATACGGTGTTTCTACACCAAGAGCAATTTTGTTACCGTCTGCGTATTGGATGCTTGTGTAAAATAATTCTGTCAAATACATGTGTTACCGTGTACGGGTATCTGGCGACACAAATGTCAATCCAGTTGTCTGGTTGCCCTGTCTTCGTCAGTCAACACTGGAACGTGAATGCGTGCCGAGTTGCTATGCTAATTTTTTGGTTATGTGTTTACCTTTTTAATAGTCTGTCGCCCTGGGATTAGAATGAGTCGCCTCACTGTATACACACGTAGGAAAACTCTACATATGAAAAACAAATACGTATCATTCACAATATTAAACATATTTACATTTTCAAACACTCATTTGTTTTCAGATAAATGTATATTTCTAGAAAGTCCTGATGTGTTGACCGATTCACGTTTATAATGTAATTTCTTTATTTACTGATGGCTTATTTAACGACACTGTCAACAGCTTTGATTGTATCGTGTCTATATAATATAATTAATTACTCATCATTTACTTAATTACAGTGTACCAAGCCTCGGTACTCCATGCTACTCGACGCTACCAAACTGAACCTAGCAGAACGACGCCAAGCGTCAATGGCTATCGTCTCTATGCCTACACTAGGTCCCGAATAAAGCGAATACAAACCTCGTTATGCCATACAACACGACGGAGGCACAGCATACGCGTGGCAGTTTTAACGTCCGTTATATGGGTGATATTCAGTGAAGAGTATTTAAATTATCGGTAAATATGAAAACATTCACAATTATCCACCAAAGCTTTCACAGGGCAGCTATGAACACTGAAGAAAACGTATGAAAGAATCATTTAGTCTATCTACGACAGTGTTTAAGGGTTGTTCACACGCGTTGCGTGCGACAACGACTTTACTGGAGCAAGTTACCAGTGTCGTGTAAACAAACACTTGAATACCTGGCTTCTAAATAGATAATAATTAGTCAATCTAGTAACTCGTTCCAGTAATTCGTTTTTGCACTAAATCCTTGTGAACATGGCTTTGTGCCGAATCTGCAAGATACGCGATACGCGTGTGGTTTAAATTTAGCTATAGTTGATCGAGGTTCATAGATATATCAATTTATTATTAGGTAGTATAATGACGATATTTTACTTATAGAGGTTAAATAGTGCCAGAGAAGATAGGAAGAGATAAGTAAAAATTTTGCTGCCAGTCTGAAGGAATTAGTCTAGCATCTGCCTGGACAGACTGATGAAGACCACGAAGTACCTCAGTCAGGACTGAGGGTAAGATCGGTGTCTTCACGGTACTGTTTAGTGCGGAAAGGTGTGTAGTACCACAGTTTTTCGCATTTAAATTTAATTATTTTGGTACAGTGTATTTTTATATAAACCTGTGCAAGGAACTAGCAAATTTAACATGGTGTAATGTTTACAACATTGTCATAAAACTTATCAAATGTGTGCTCAGCAGTTTCCACAAATCTGTAAATAACTTAAGAGACAAAACAGGATGGGATGATGTTAGTTTGGCAACTGTTCATGACTGTTTACCTTCACAAGAGCTGGTGTATCTTTTTGGTAGATTTCTTTATTTTTAGTTTCAGTTGCAAGTTGCAGAAGGTAGGAGTGAAATTGCGTTGGTTGAACAAGTTATCGAGATTTCATTTACTTCGCGGTAAACACATTCTCGGAAACGCAGACATTTTCAGATAACTGTACGTACCTGTTAAACTCCTTAAAGTTTAGGTATTGCTCTTCAAGTTGAAGTGTGCAGAAGCTTGCACAGTTTACCCAGCAACAGGTATGTTGCTGTAACTAAGTTAAATGAAAGCAACTACCGAAACACAAAGACAATAAAAATAAAAATAATAGTAATAAGATTCAAGTCCATGTCCCAAAGAAAATACAACGTGGCTCCGTTACTTGGATAAATTTTGTAATACCAATTGAATACCGATAGTTAACCGCTGGATATTCTCAAAATTATATTAATCCAACAAATACAGTCCTTGGACTAGTCCTTGTACTGAACATTAATAAAATTATATTTTCCACATTTCGTTGTACTGAAAATGACACAGTAAATTCTAAATTCTAAATATAGTTTTTGTTGCCTTCATAAACACAATGATCGTCCTGATGATGGCGGTGGAAAGTACCTCTGAAACGTATGTAAGCTTCTACTAGACTACACGGCGTTGCAGCTCACAAGACAACCATCTTCATACTCTTGTTATTCGCTTTTTAAGCCATCAAATGTTTTTAGTTCGCGTGGGAAGCCCGTATACGACCTTTAAACCGATTATCTTTTTGAGTTTTCAATTTGGTTTATAGATTAATTTTTATGTAATCCGGAACATCTGAGTGCAACTTCGTCGGGAAAATAAAGTAAAAATAACTGACGCATTCATCAACATTCCGGATATAAGTGATTCGTATGTGTGTATACAGACGTTCACCATTAAAAGTTTTACTAAATTCGGGAAAATATTAGGAAATGTTGAGCTGAATATTAACTGTGAAAACGTAAATGCTGAATAACACAGCCGTCATCTGTTTTGAGACGATGCCTAGAAATGTGTCTGCTCAGAACTGAGTAGACCGTGATGAAACTTAGTGAGGATTATATCCAGACACGGATATTACACTGTTTTCTTAAGTAACTTAGTCGGCGTAGAAATACGAGTGTTCCAGTTAGAACGCCCATTGTGTGATCATTCTGCTGTTCAGCATTTGTACCCTTCACCAATATTATTAGTGCGATAAAAGTCAAGGAGTGGACGAGAAAACACCGTACATGGTGACTGAGTAATAACTAAAAAGGTCTGATCGTAAAAGCAAGAAGGAATAGATCATTTCAGAGGTTAGACATAAAACTGAAGATACAATTAAAATGGATCGTTGACCGTATCTGATTTTTATCTCATAGCAGATCATTTTTGGCCAACGCTTTACTTACTCGCGATGTGTACTTTATTTTATGTGTATCTTTAATCTTTTTTTTTCCTTGTAGCCTTGTAAGCCCATATTTTAAAACTTAGATACTCCTCTTGCGGAACTAAGAAACACATAACTCATAACTGGCTCATTTCGTGACACGTGAGAAGAGATTTCATATCCACATTTCGTTGTACTGAAAATGACACAGTAAATTCTAAATTCTAAATATAGTTTTTGTTGCCTTCATAAACACAATGATCGTCCTGATGATGGCGGTGGAAAGTACCTCTGAAACGTATGTAAGCTTCTACTAGACTACACGGCGTTGCAGCTCACAAGACAACCATCTTCATACTCTTGTTATTCGCTTTTTAAGCCATCAAATGTTTTTAGTTCGCGTGGGAAGCCCGTATACGACCTTTAAACCGATTATCTTTTTGAGTTTTCAATTTGGTTTATAGATTAATTTTTATGTAATCCGGAACATCTGAGTGCAACTTCGTCGGGAAAATAAAGTAAAAATAACTGACGCATTCATCAACATTCCGGATATAAGTGATTCGTATGTGTGTATACAGACGTTCACCATTAAAAGTTTTACTAAATTCGGGAAAATATTAGGAAATGTTGAGCTGAATATTAACTGTGAAAACGTAAATGCTGAATAACACAGCCGTCATCTGTTTTGAGACGATGCCTAGAAATGTGTCTGCTCAGAACTGAGTAGACCGTGATGAAACTTAGTGAGGATTATATCCAGACACGGATATTACACTGTTTTCTTAAGTAACTTAGTCGGCGTAGAAATACGAGTGTTCCAGTTAGAACGCCCATTGTGTGATCATTCTGCTGTTCAGCATTTGTACCCTTCACCAATATTATTAGTGCGATAAAAGTCAAGGAGTGGACGAGAAAACACCGTACATGGTGACTGAGTAATAACTAAAAAGGTCTGATCGTAAAAGCAAGAAGGAATAGATCATTTCAGAGGTTAGACATAAAACTGAAGATACAATTAAAATGGATCGTTGACCGTATCTGATTTTTATCTCATAGCAGATCATTTTTGGCCAACGCTTTACTTACTCGCGATGTGTACTTTATTTTATGTGTATCTTTAATCTTTTTTTTTCCTTGTAGCCTTGTAAGCCCATATTTTAAAACTTAGATACTCCTCTTGCGGAACTAAGAAACACATAACTCATAACTGGCTCATTTCGTGACACGTGAGAAGAGATTTCATATGTAAGATTTGAGGTGTTCACAGCGGTGAGTATGAAGATTTCATAGTTACATAAGCAAGGGAATTGTATTCGGTTGCCTCTTTTACTGTTTTACTTCAGAGAAAGTTGTTGATTTTAGCTTTACATTTGTGTCATTACAATACGGTGAGCGAAACGCCTTGGTACCGAATTCTGGGCTCTCACCACACAGACATGGGTTTAATTACTACTCTATAAGTGTTTCATATGCGCTATTGAAAGTTAGGCACATTTTCTTTCGAGTTCTTCCCTAGTTGAATATCGCCAACAAGTTGATGCTCAGATAGTCTTAGGATGTGGTAAATCGTTATTCAGCGGTCAGTTACATGGTGAAGTAGTTCCTAGGATGGTTATCTTTTAAATTTCTCAAGTTAAAACATGGAATAAAACCGTTCTGCTAAACCTACATTTGGAAAACCAAGATAGAGAAGGAACGACAGCGGAGATAATAAGTTGTGAGGAAGGGAGGTTCATGTTCATGTCTCAGGATTGTTCCCAGTGGAGGGATTTCGCAGTGTTGTCTCTTCCATTTCTCCTACTTGGGTTCTGCTTCGTGATATTAGGCAGTATGAAGAAACTTGTCCGAAGTCTCTTCCAGTGTAAGCGTCTTCGTCTTCTTTAAGGATTAGTTCCAAGCAAAAGACGGGGCATTCGACTGATGTGTCTTCTAGAGCTAAGAAAACATTTGTCGTGAAAATGCACTTTTAACGAAGCCTTTATTCGTCTGTTTCCCCTTCTTTCGCATGTAGTTTCATCTCACCAAAGAAGATGATAGAATTGTTAATTTAGCAGAAATTCCCGAACAGTTGTTGGATTTAAGAGCTGTGTGATGTCTGCTTGGCCATTTGCCATGAAATGCGTGCGTTAATTCCACTTTGTTAACGTGTTTAGATGAAAATTCGTTTTACCTCGTTCTGACTCAATTGGAGGTCATGAACAGTGAGTTTCAGTTATCCGTTGTTTTACACAGGATAGTAGCGTGCATGTTAAGTCGTGTTAGCCTGGCTGCCACGGCTAACACGGTATAGGTATAGGCTTAAGATTGTCGGGAAATATACGTAATATTTAGACTGCTGTTTTGTGGTTTGTGACAGAATGATTGCTCTGTTTTGTAAAGCAAACTTGTGCCATTTCTCTAAGCTCTAATGAGAGTGTAGAGTGAATGTTGTGTTCAAGATGTGAAGTAATTCAGACCATAACTGAAACAATTAATTTGTTTTGTACCTTAAAATTGCATATTCATGTTGTTTGCAGTAAATATTGGTCAGCACTAAACCAGGATGTTGAACTGTGTTAAGTGAAGATAACAGATTAGGAGTCGTACGTCAGAAATAAGGTCGAATGTGGCCCGTGTGTTGCCTGACACTAGTTTTCACGGTTATACACAGGAACTTTGTGCAGTCAAACAATCAAGAACATGATTACCTCTTCTCCACGCTAGGATCTTGCTGACTCTTCCCCTCTGGCATCCAGAATGCAATCTTGCTAAATTCCGTGTTGCTTTTGTTGCGAATGAAACTTTGTTGTCAGGGTTGCCAACTTTCCAGTACTTAGGTAATTCTCATGTTTCATCCAAAGAGTTGCGTATGGTATAAAATCACATTTTGAAGCTGAGGTGGTTTTACAATTTAATGTTTAGCCATGTTTCCTGAAGAGTGCTTGGTATGTTCAGAAGTTATTAAATATACCTAAAGTCGACGGCGTGTTACCAATCCTGCTTCGTACTGAGGAGATCCTGTGTTCAAATCTTCTCCCAAAATCGAATTATGAACAAATGTGCCACTAAAATTGACAATCAATTTCTTTATGTTCTAATCATATCTTTTTCATACGTGTTCTTAATTTTCTGATTTGAAACCTGAATTAGCCTAAATACAGTTTATAATTTTCACTTAAATGCGGCTGAGTCCTTAGTTTGAACTGGATAAATGGATATCAGAGCGGAACGTCTGTGTGTTCTTGCTAAAAAGAGTTGTCTTTGCTGGATTTAGCTGTCGTGCTCACATGCATAAGCTGTGTGTTATAATGCACACCGACTGCCTTCTAGAAGGGATTATTATTTGTCTTGTTACGAGTCTCTGCGGGTATGCGGTGTTTTGCTACTGCAGAGAGAATGTCACAATGAAGTGAGTAGTTTATGACATTACATAATGAAGTAATCCGCGAATTATACAGGATCATGAAGTACAGAGACTTAGATGGGTTGATCATGTGTTCAGAATTGAATATATAAGGAATGCATATAGAATATTTTGTGATGAAACGTCTTAGGAAATTTGCATTTGGAAGACTAAGAATAAGAGTGAAATTTAAAATTAATTATTGGAAATTTGGTTGTGAGGATGAGTGGTATATCCAACTAGCTCAGGATCGTGTCCAATTTCGGGTGGTGTATGGAGCTGTTTCAGGATTATTACCAACGACTTCCGGTGGTATTACCGGCGTTGACTTCCGGATTATTATACAGTAGTGTTTGAGGCTCACAGAAAAATCTGCTTGTTACTGACTTAGTTTTACCAATTTAAGCATCAACACAAACTGATCGCCTGATTCTTCGTGTATTTTTATTACCTTGTTTCCTGATATGAAATCAGTCGTAAGAATTTTTACATACTTTTTTCAATTTATTTTTATTCCAGCATTCTGCTTCTCTTTTTGTTCTCTCTGTGTACTCTGGAATGTGATTTAAGCAGCTAACTTTCTACCGATAACGTGATGTTAGCCCACCTCTCAATGCATCCGCATCTTTCAGAATCCGAAACTGTTGTTCAAATCCTGGTTTACAAAACTGTTTCCCATTTCCGCTGTTACCCCGCAGGCAAGAATTCAACGCTTACCCAGTCATACAGATATTTATCTCAAATCACGTCACTTCCTCCATGCCCACATTCCCACAGTCCATGAACTTCGTATCTTCTATCACTATGTAATTTAGCCCTCTAGCGGTCTTCTCGATCAAGAAATGAAATAATCCGGTTTTACAAGTGTTGAATATTTTTGCATATCAAATTCATTATTGAACATGGGCTATATGAAGTGTTAGATATACAGAATTACAAAACCTACACGCAGCGAAGTGTGAATTCTGAGACAACTGTCGCGATTTTATTCGTGTGTTAATGCTGATACTTCACAAGACCGATAACGATGCTGGCAAATATCTGAGGAGGAATTTTGATTTTCAGAATGAAAACAGCCTTTTAGAGAAATATAAAGAATTTACTCAATGGGTCCAGGGACAGATGAGGCTCCTAAAAGGTCTGGATGTCTTCAGCCTCAGGCATGGCCTCCCAGTGCAAGTTGAATTGTTACGTTTCTTGCGAACGATATATCTAATGTAGACTATCTTCTCTTCATCCTGTAATTTAGTCTAGAATATTTAATTTCGTTCTGGTGTGGGACATCACATGCTATCCAGTAGCAATTTTATTACAATAAAACCAGAGATAAGAACAGGTGTTTTCCCTAGTTTTACATAAAGTCTCCACGGGGGAAGGGGGCGATGCGAGTCTTGATTTAATTAACGATTCTGTATCGTCTTATATTTGTGTGTTTTTGATGACAAAATAATTATAATGGTGAATGGGAGGAGGCAGAATAGAATCGATTGTGATCTTCGTCAGTTCTAGTGAAGCGCTCCCCTGGATGTAAGAGGAAGACCATAAGTAGCTAGCTGCCAGAATAAGCTGCTCAGCTGGAATTTGAACGTCCATTACAGGAAACTAATATCTGTTCGAGATTGTGAGTAATGAATTTGCAAGCGTTTATGGATGGAATTGCTGTGGAACCAGTGCCTTTGTATTAGACAAATGTTGATTATGTTTGTCCGGTTATCAGATTCCTGTATGTTTGTGGATATGGCATCAGATAAGCTTCTTTCACGTTATGAAACAGTTAACAGAGGATTGGAATAAAAGTATCTGACGAAGGTGTGTCATGAAACTGTTGTATGTTCTTCGACATTTTCTTCATATGTTAGCTTAAAATGCACACAACGTTTCAGAAGCTCGCCAGATCAGGAAATGAGATTAGCTTTTCTAGTAGACACAACTGATTAGATTGTGTAGTTTCACCTTATGATAAAAACTCTTCTGAAAAGCTGTGTGTGTGGACGAAGACAGATATCCAAGAATACACGCCAGTTTAATTCGTGGGGGAATATAACACTTTAGGAGCCTTTCAAAAAATCAAATCGAGAACTATCCATTAGTTTTGTCTTTGTCTTCCGTCCTTCCGTCCGCTAAAATAGCGATCAAACTGCATGACCACTTTTGTTTAAAGATTATGTGTTATTCCTACATCATACTTAGGCCCTACATTTCTTATTGCGGTATTGTTTTTAATTTACTTTGGTCCATTTTAAGGAATACTTTATTTATCCTATTTTAACTGTAGTGTAGGCTTTTTTTTTAGGACAATTTACAGATTTTTATCAAATTTGAAATATGACATCGCTAGTATGAGTTATATTCACTGTAACGTCTCCTTTTGAATATTTTAGCGTATTTTATTGTGATATATATGTTACAATGAGCAGAATTATTCACTTTAGTTTAGTTTGTGGTACACTTTACGCAAGGGATTAAATAAATATCAACGCGTATCTTGTGAACACGTTAATACATATTTATGGAATTTGATAAAAGACGCGAATGTTATACACCTAAGAGTAGCTATTACCATATATGAGTGCAGGTAGCTTTTTGTGCTTTCAACTTCTCAATACTGGAGGTTACTAAATACATTTTAAGATTTCAATTCTCAAAGCATTAATCTTGTAGGAAAATAATTTGAATACATATTATGGGGTTCCTTAAGGTCCGTACAAAATTCTGTAAATAGCGAGAAAATCACTAACACAACGTCTATGAAGCATGTGAGATTGAAAGTGTTTCCTAAACTTCTGCTATGCAGCTATTGTACACTGCATTTAAAATTTATTGTGTAGGTCTGCACATAAGTAGCGGATAGGTGTAGCTGATGCATAAAGGAAATTCACCTTTTACTGCCACCCAAATGCGTATTTCCCCTATCCTCTTGTTTACTATATTACTGTGTGATGAAACCTGAGCGCGCAAATATGTGCTGAAATACGGGTACGAAGGTGGTAAATGTTGTTCGTTCTGAACAAATAAACTTAATTGCAGAATCAACATGTAAACACGTGGACATGCGATTGCATGTAGAAGTTTATTTGTAACATTAACATATTGGAACGACATTCACGTACGGTAAAGCGGAAGGTTGGAAAGCCTAGCACATTTTAACCTTTGGAACGTGAAATTAAATGAAGTTTATACCTAAAAAATATACAACCATTTTCCATTACAAAAGTCAATTAGTTAATGTTATTCAAGGAATAATCGCTGTTTATTATGGTAATCATGCGGAACCCATAAATGAATCCCGGTAAAATACACAGTTACTGTTTCTTTTCAAGTAGGTGGTATATATATGTGCCACTGAACTTCAAAGGGGTCGCCAAATATTTTCAAAACTTTGGCGTGGATTGAAAATTCTTATAAACACTCTTAACAGTATACGACTTCTAAAGACGAGGCAGGAACGCGACGTAAGTAAGCCATATGTAAGCAATGATGTCAAGATGTTGCGTAAATGAAAAACACCATCATCTTTATACATGCTACCTCCTAAAATAAAGGTGCATAATATTTGGAAAACATTAATTTCGACAGTAGCATATCGATATTGAATTTAATATCTTGAGAGCAAGTGAAATTCAATGAATGCTTGCTACCACATCGTTCACGGTCTCTTTCACCTAAATTTACCTGTTGTTTTGTACGCTGTATGAGAACGTGTTACTGAGGGGAATATTTGGACCTAAGAAGGAGGATGTAACAGAAGGAATGAGAAAATGGTACAAGAAGGGGTGTCACAATTTGCACTCTTCTCCAAATATTCTTAGCGTGATCAAATCAAAGAGAATTAGATTTGCAGGTTATGTCACGCATGAGAGAAATGCAAAATGTATACAGAGTTTTTGGCAGGAAAGCCTCAAAGAAGAGGACACTTGGGAGACTTATGCTTCGATTGAAAGAGAAAAGAAAATTTATCTTATATAAATATAATATGAGAGTATGTCTGTATTAATCTAGCTTAGGATAGGGACAAGTGCTGGGCTTTTGTGAACACTGTAATGAACTTCTTGATTCAATAAACTGCGGTACATTTCTTGATTAATTGTGTGACTTTTGGATTATCCATGGGGGCTCTACGCCATCGAGTCATACATTCAAAAGATATTGAAAATGGTTAAAGACAAAATATTTAAAGTATTCATTATCACCTGTGCATTCATTACAACCGTGAAAATAATACTGTCAGCACTTTTATCTTTAAAAAATGTGATCAGTGCTGCAAAGATCTAATTCCTTGTTACCAGAGAAATAGCTACTCAACACACACGCGACTACAGAACTTTCAAGAGCTTGACGTCTGCGACAAGGCTTCTGATCTGCAGTGAGTTCATTGATGAAGCTGAACGCAACTGTCACTTCCTGACTCAAGGCTGCATTACCCGCCGCCAAACACTTTTAAGGTTTTCCGGATACGAGTAAAATATCGCTCCATTAAAACGATAAAATCAACTTGTCATTTGTAATAGCTCCTCCCGGGACCCAAGAAGTGATAGTTGCGTTCAACTTCATCAGTGAACGCACTGTACAACGTAAGTGTAAATGGTGTTCTATGATTAGAGCTGTGCGATTATATCAAGTTCTTGCCATTGTATTTATCCTATCTCTGCTTCTGGAGCTTATAAACAGAGAACCAGTCTTTTTAAATCCAATTTTATTCTAATTGTAGAAACAGCTTATTTACACGGGGAAGTTAGACGGTTTATTAGGTATATGGGGGTCTGATTAATCCACTTGGAATTTCGTTTTCCATCAGACTTTATAATGAGTTTTATACCGACTGTAATTGGTTAATATATTCCATTAGCCCTCTGTGATTGACAAATTATTACCTGCCAGTACCACATGTTTAGTCATCAGTGATGACCGCATTATTCTACCAGTGGACAACCAAATTTATCTCTCTGTCAGCATCCAATGTTGTAGGACACTTGCTTCAAAATCGAAAATGCCCGGTTTGTCGCTTCGATGATATAGTTGTAATGATTGAAATTGATCGTGGTTTTCAGAGGTCCCAAGCCAGTCTTGAATGAACCACAACTACGTCTGCCTCTTCTCTGGTATTTATATTAGCAGGAGCGGGTTCAAGAAACGGGCATTGTATATATAGATGTTACGTTAAGAACTGTGTAAATTTGTCTGATGAAGGTTTGAAACTTTTGCGGCCGTTGATGTGTGGATTGTGGCGTTCTGGTTTGAGATGCCATGTTTTGTAGATGGCTGTTAACGTTTGGGAGAAACTTATCGTCTAGCACTTCAGGTTACAAACTGATTGTACTCTGAAGGTAGAGACGATAGCCTATTCACTACACCGTAGCCCACAAGTTACAATTTGCAGTCTGTCTGAATTTCTCCACTTCTTATGTGAGGTCAAACCAGACTTTAAAACAAAGCGAAACATTTTTTCTCTTTTTTCCTGTATTTTGTTCTCTATTCGATTCTCAGTATTTGCATTCGTTACTGTACCTCTAAATCATTTCTGCTAGAAACCCAACACGTGCATTGCATCACACAGTTATGTGATTTTAATCGCGACGTGTCTGCTTGGGAATCACTGTACCAAGAGATTTTTTTCATCATTTTATTGACTCTGTAGCTTAATGGAGTTTTTTTAATGAGATCCACGTGTTTAGGTCCAATGAGGCGTGGTTTACTTTATTTAAATTTAATTGGAGCTCAAAGCAAATATCCACGTTCTTTACGCTGAGTGTCTTTTAATTTCTATGAAGCGAGTGGGAGGACATATTTATAAAACAATACAATGGCCTTGAGCAGTATCATTACACGTGCAGGATAAAATTATTCGGACTTCCGTGGACATTGCGATTTGTTCTTTACAGGGAAACATCACAATACCGAACTTCCAGAGTTGGGCTTGGGGCGTTTTTATTACTATCATTTTTCATTTATTTTATGTTATTTTATTTTTGCAATGGCGTGTTTAAAGGAGAGTATAATTCGTAATGACAATTCATCAATCATTTGAAGGTTGCTGTCTTCTGGGTTGTTGCGCTGTGTAGTCTGGTAGATGTTTACCGAAGTTTCGCCCTGGGAGGCAGCAAGGACCTCTGAAACGTCGGTAAATATCTACCAGACTACACAGCACAACAACCCAGAAGACAGCAAACTTCAGACTCACCGTCGTGAAAACCTCAAAGCCTACGTCGCTCATTTGCTAGACGAATACATAATCACGCTTTTATCAGACTGTTTGCCTACTTACGTATCAAATTGCAGTATTGTCAGGGGATAGTGTCATTCATTTACCCGCTGTGTCAAAAATCAAACTTTCGCCTCCCTTCAACCTAACCTCCCCATAACAATAACAGATTAATGACTCTTTGCCTTTTTTCCATCCATTTGACATTTAATTAGTTGTTAAGTAATTACAAGCTAGCTTCGAGTTCCAGAGACTACATTCTAACCTAAACCAAAGGCTCCGGTGGATAAGAAAGATTGTGGTAAAATTTGGTAGACGTTCAAAATCGACACAATTTTCCTAACCGTTTGTCATCACGGAATTAAGGCATACTGCTGTAGTATTCTTGTGTGTATCTACATGTAGAATCCAAAGGTTAAACATTGTTAGTCCCATAGCAAGCCGTCTTGAAATAAGTTCAAAATTAATTCTGTATTTCAGTGCTTCGTTCTTTTGTTTGCGTTGATATAAGTTTTATAATTTTATTGCGAGACGTGTGAAGTTGTGGAAGTCAAACTAACGAGAATCAGTTACCTACACGTAGGTGACATTTTTAAATGGAGCTGTTACAGTAGCTGCTGAAATCAAGAATTAAGCACAGAAGCTGGAAGGCATCATTAAAAGTTTTAGCTCGTACGTATCTGTCGTATACCAAAACAGGAGTTGAAAGTTATTACTAAATAGAAACTATAAGAGCGTGAGCTGACCATTTTGTTTGGAACAAAGTCGAGATGCTGTAGTTATGTCGATCGAACTTAACCATTTCCTCCTCTCTACGCCACAGCAGTTAAATTCCAGATCTAGACCCCGACATCTGTACTTGTGAACTGTAACAGGTGTATCATATGATGATCAAGAACTTGCACGCTAGAAGAATCTTTTCAGCAGCTGGTCGCTGCTCCTGTATCAAGTCTCTCCACAACGTAGTGAAGACCCATTGAATAAGCTTCAATTGGGCTAGCATATTCGTGCATTCTTTTAGAGCGACACTTGCATTATAAATTTGCGATTGAAATGAAATTGAAATAAAAATCTGAAAAACAGAGGTTTTATTTTTAATAGTTGGAAGTCGACCAGCATGACGTACACTCCATTTATTGGGGATTTATTTAGGTTTGTAGGATTAGAGAAACATTTGCACATTGACGGTTCCGAACACCGCCCTTTCAATGCTTCGTGCCTCCCCCTACCTAGGCATTTTTTTGATAGCCCACCGTTGGATTAGGGCCTCCTACCCTGTTTTTATTGTGACGAGTGGAGCCTTCAGTTTAACGCGTGTGATAATGTTCACTTTTCGGAGTAAATCACGGAGAATTTGTAACACACAAAACATGGCGTTACACTCCTCACGTTGTGTGGACTCAGAGATACTGATATTTCAGACAAACCCAGAAGATGGAGGCAGTATGTTCAAATTTTAATATATGTTCCATTCGTATAAATATGGAAGTCGAGATCTTTTACCATTTCGACATCTTTAACTTTTTCTTGCGAAATATAAACATCAGAAGACCATATCGTTCAGGGGTTAGAAACAGACTTTATTACAAAGAAAACTACCTCTGTTATAATTTAGAATATGAATAATTTTACCTGTGAATGCATTTAGGATACGATATTGTAATTTTGTTGTGTCATGAACACGAAAGCGTTCTCCTGGAACAGACTGTGTATATCACATAAATTCTTCCACAGCGTCACCTATTTTCATTACAGAAAACGTGTCTCCTGTGTAACGAAAGGAGTAGACGTATGTGATAACAAGCGCCACAAGCAAAGCCTTTTGCATTATCCTCGGGTTTCCTAAATCCATCCGCAGAGGACGGCTTTCTTAATAAAAATATTCCATGTCATTTCACTGAAGCAATTTCACCGTTTCTGGATGTTGGTTCTTCGTCTCCTGTACCTCATGATAATAAGCTTACAGCAAAGTATTTTGATACAATTTCGTCTTGGTTGTTAGTCTACAGTAGTCAGTAAAGTATGAAAGATCATATTTGTTATTGCCCTGATGATGGAGGCAGTAGACACCTCAAAAACCTCGGTCAGTATTTACCAGACGACACGGTGCAACAATCCAGAAGACAGCCATCTTCTTATGAAGGCGATCCCTTGATGGCCAGGACGTCTCCGAAGCATATTGGCAACTTTATAAATATGATAAATGCGAGACAGCCAAGTGACAGTGACTTTTAACAGGATTAAAATGTCAGCCATGTCTACGTCTCCTGTGCATTTCACGTTATTTCAGGAAAATTCCGATATAAGTAATTCCATTGAGGAGCTAGTATTTCCCCAGTTTACATACAGTTTCTCCTCCTGTGGAGTTCGCAGGTTTGTTACTTGTTATTTATTTACTAGATCCAGCACTAGATTCTACGCCCTCACACCATATTTTCAAGAACCGTTTTAATATTATCCTCTCATCTACGCTGAGTCTTCAGTGTGTTGGTAGGATCTTGAGGTGGGGATAGCATCTTCAGTCGCCGCAGGCATTCAGATCACTGCTGTGTCAATTGTCCATCCCTGATGTTGTTAGGGCCCTTCGAAGAACTCTGACCGCACTGTTAGAGCCATAACCGACTTGACCGAGGCTCTTATGTCTGTCGTCTGTAGCCATGAAGAGCTGAAGGCGGTTTGCCTGTGCCCAGCCAGTACTGGACTGACAGAATCAGAATTTCCAGGCCAACTCTTCCCCTTAGATTTTCCAACTAAAATTGTATTTAAATTTCTTATCTATCCTATGCGTTATCCATTCTCCTCAGCACCTGTTCTCGAACATCCTTACAATCTGTTATTCTTTTCAGAGAGACAAGTTTCACACAGATACAAAACAACAGGCAGGTTTACTGCGTAATTGTTCGTTACATGCAGGGGGGTTTTTTCGTGAAGATTTTGAATCCCCTGTCCAACTGATAAGGTGGGGAACTATCCCTTTTCGGTTGTCTACGATTGCTTGTTAAAGATAATCCCTAGTACATAATCCCACCACCTGTTGGTCGTGTCATCCATCCGCAGCGCGAAGAAATGTCATGCTGTGTCCGATTTCTTACCATCCTCTCCCGACTACGGCATTTATAACCATCATTTTAATTTATCGTGTACCAAAAGTATCTTTGCTGCTGCTATAGCTCCATAAACCATAAAGGAATACATCAGTTATGAAACATTCATACGTACCACGTTAGCGACTGTTTGCTGTTTCTTTTTGTGACTACTAAAATCCATGACACGGACAACAGGATGCGACTAACTTCGCGCAACCCTTAAGTAAGAATACTTCAATGTTAGCGCAGGGGTTCGACTCGCACATAAAGGCAGCAAGTTCAAACATCATTTCATTCAATTAAAGCTGCCAAATTGGGCCAGTGCCTACTTTAGTTGACAAAATCGGTCATTATTAAGATACCTGAAGCTGCCTTTGCTACAATAATCTTGTTGCGATTTGTATCCATCCCTCCACGTGTTCGTCAGTATGACACGGGTCGCGGTTTTTAATATGACGTTCTTCAGGCTACACCTGGAAGTTGCTGACAGCGATAGGTATTGTCAAACGCCGATTACGTTAACAAACCGAGTTTTCTAATGTTAGGTTGATTCAGTATTTTTAAGTCTATGCGAGCCTCATTAAACACATCACCAGACCGCGGGTTGCAAACCCTTGTGCCAGAGAATTAATTTGTTTTATGAGTGTGTTTATGTAGCGCAACATGTCACAGTCTATCAGACTCTGAACTTCATTTCTTCAGGATTGCAAAGAGACGCTAGTGCACCCTGCTGGGAAAGATCCGTTTAAATCCAATTTTCGTTAGCGAAGCGTTCGTTCAACAAAATCCCAATACGAAACCTAATTTAACTCTTACGGAAATGCGCAGAAATATGAACAGGCAGGAACGAAGATAACTAATAACAAGTACGTATATCGGACGAGAAGTTATTTGGGAGAAACACAGGCTATTTCCTTCATCATTAGACCCAAAAGATTGAAGAAACATGCTTTACGGCCAAAAGACTACACAGTACAAAACCCCCGAAGACCGTCGTCTGTCAATGCACTGCAATACAAAACTCAAATCATACTTACGTCGCGTAGGCTACATTCAGACAAAGGGCCATTGGCTGGCTGGCTGGCTGGCTGTCTGTGAGCCAACAGCTCTGTATATCACAGTAGAATACTTTTTTTCATTTCTAGAAGTAGCCTACAATGGCCGTAATGGAGAAGTAAATTAAGATAATATTCTCAGTTGCTTCCATAATTTTCCGTTCTTTACTTTGCTCTTCTGTCGTACCAAACCTTGAGATTAAATCTAATATTACTAACTTTCTGTTCTGATGAGACAAAAATTTGTAATGAAATGTTTCAAAATGAAGTTCTAAGAAGAATATTCGAATCCCTAACACATGTTGTTGACGAGGCACACGAAAATACGTCGATGTGTGAAACATCCTTTCATTCCCCAGTGTTCTGAGGGCAATGAATCAATATGTTGATTGCCTGTTAGTCTTCTGTGTTGTAACCCCATGTGGATTTGTAGGTACATACTGAGGAACACACTGCCTCTGTCTTCAGGGCTTCTGAAAATCGAGACAGTATATTTCACCGAAACGTTTGTATCTACCTGCATGTCCACACCGCGTTACAACCCAGAATACCCAACGTCGACATCTTCACGCGTCGCGATAACTTTAAATTTCATGTAGTGAATAAATATGTTTGTAATTGAGATAAATTCAATATTTGTCATGAAATAATTTATACTTATACTTAGATGTTATTAGTGTAATCAAATCAAGGTTGGCAAAATAGGCTAAACATGTAGCGAGCATGGGATGGGACGTGACCATTTGGGAGACCTGGGTGTTGATATCAGGATGATATTAAAATGGATCTTAAAGAAATGGGAGTGGGGTGGTATGAATAGATTTATCTGGATCGGGATATGGACCAAACATTAGGTTCCTCTGAACACGGCAATGAACTTTCGGGCTCCATGAAATATTAGAACGTTTTGAACAGCTGAATGACTCTGTTCCATGGAATTGGTGCAAGCCGGGTGTATGTAGGGACCTTGACATATGAGAAGGCCCCTAAGTCGACTTTCTAGCAGGACCACCATCAGCCAAGATAATCGATATCATCATTCATCATCGTCATCCAGAAGTCGACTAGTCAGCTAAACAAATTAGCAACCAGAAATTCCGTTTCTTTTTATTCAAGGTTCAGAGGATTTGAAAGCCGCTGCCTTAATAATAATTGACTCATCATCTCTTTTCTCTCTGCCGCGCTCGAAGTGTCTCATCGCCGTGGGCTGAGCGTGAACGCATTTTGAGGCCGAAGAATAACTGAAGCATGATTTGCAACAGATTTTCGCTCTCCCATGTTCTGACTGAAAATCATTGACATTTAATATTGCCATTTTTTTTGTCATTGATCTACTGCAGAGAGGGAGGCATTGTGCGATGGCTCCTTTGCTTCGGATACAGGGTTCACTGAGTTAAAAAGGAGATTTATGGACTTCATCTCCGGACACTGTTCTACCCCGTCCTTTGTTTCCGCTCGCACTAGAGGCCAGCCAGCAGTCCACCGTCTTTCGATTGGAACTGCGGTGGTTCCGTGTCCTTGGTGTCGGCATACCACCGAACCGGTGAAGCAGACTTCAGCGTTGTGGCTGCTGTTAAGTGTAGCATAGCAGGTAAAGGAGGAAAAGAGATAGGTTGTGGATGTGGCAACATGGTGTGGTCACATACATCAATGGCAGGTGCACTTGATGGAGCCGGCAAAGCGGGCTGAAGACGGAGTTTGGAGAGATGATACCACCAGGGCCAGGAAACTGATTCTTTCTTACCCGGGCCTCGAGGCAAAAGAAGTATAAGGACGTGGAGACGCAGGGGGGGAAGAAGGAAGAGAACCGGACAAGAAATCTTGAACTGAATAGCTGGAAGCCACCTGCTGGTGTTGCTAGCTCTTCTCGCGGGCTAACCCGTCTTGGCCCCCACCCTCCAGCCATGCTACAGTCTAACCATGCCGATGCTTTTTTGTCTAGATGTGTGTGTGCGTGAAGAAGTTTTAGATGTCGATGCCTCCTTGACTTCTGAAGTTTCTCGGCACTTCTCTGTCCTCCGAAATGGTATGTGAATTGTAGTTGATTTGAATGGAAAGATAAAGTGCGAGATAAAACAAGCGACAGGAAAATGTCGTCATATAATAGACGAAACCATGAAAACATTTACACAGCTAATAAATGATCTTACACCTTCCCAGAAAACTTCCATAAATTAAATTGAAGGTATCGTCTACACAACTTTGTAGTGAAACGGGTTGTTCGATTTCTTGCACCTGTCGACTTTTCAGTTACAGTCATCTCTCCGCACTCGTAGACTCCCTGTTCCCGGCTTCTCGCATTGGCTTCTGACCCCACAGCAACCTTTACAAACATTGTTTGAGACGTTTCCCGTGGTGCATCTCTGCGAGTTTCGATCAGCTTTCAGCATCTGAACACACTCATCTTACGTCTCGATCCTCCTAATTTCGCGCCCCACAGTTACATCGGCAACAGTCGCGAAAATTAGTTCAGAGTGTGGTATTCAAATGTATCTTTGGGGACGGAAGTTAATCGTGTATTGTAGGCCATATCGTTTCGCATGTGGAGCCTAATCAGTTAAATTAATTATTAATGTCTGAAGCTATTCTTGTTTCACTTCTCGTCACTTTCCTCACTCTGTTCACTCGAGTGTGTTAAAAGTGATGGGCAGAATTCAACACATCACACCGGGCTGCCA
>NW_019059551.1:13026-37979 GCF_000696155.1 Zootermopsis nevadensis | reverse complement strand
TCAAAGATAAAGCGAAGTACTTGTATACACAAGTGGGCATCATGTCCTGCACAACTGATCTACTAACCAATCCCAACCTAATCTAACCCAACCTAACCTAACCTAACCCAACTCTACGTAAATCATGGTTGCAAACGCTATCACTAGGATCGAATTTTGAAAAAAGAGAACGGTTAGACGGAAATTCTTGAAACTTTGCGTGAATGTTGTGCGACGTAAAATTTAATGAAAAAATTAGTCCTTGATTTAATATGCCGTGTGATTCAGATGCATGATAACGTCAAAGTCGCGAGGTAGAGTTTCGGGGCCTCCGCAAGCCAAAATCTTACTTGACCTGACTATGTAAAACGATGCGTATTTGCATATACGAACTACTGAGTATGTTTCTGTAATCTGCTCGTTAACGGGGAAATAATGGTCAAGAAATAAAACACAGCTGTTAAATAAGAATCCTAAAATCGTCATTGCTTTCTACGCAACCAGTCTCGGTTATACTGGAATAATTTTTAAAAGTACTCTCGTCACATACGTACGTAAGAAATGTGTTGCTCGTATGTTTTTCTTTAATAGTTCCAATGTTGGCATGATGATGTCGTATCGCTCCGGTTCCTTATATCGATTGCCAAGCGACCTTGCTTATCAACGACGAAAAGTGAATACGCATTCGTGCCACCTGCCGGAATTCACACGTAACACACTATTGATAAACTTGAAGGGTCTTGATTCTGTGAGTTTTTATGTGTATGTGATCAATGTCATGACGTCAGTGAAAGTCAATCAGTATTGATTTCATACATCACGATGTAATACGTCGGTGATGATAACTCTTAGGAAATCTCGCTCGTAGCAAACGTGAAAGTTCTCAATATTTTTATTAAATGAATTGGGGTTCAGAAGACTTATCGTGCTTGAAGAACGAAGAAAGATACGTGTTACGTGTGCATGCAAGACTGTTATTTAATGTGCATTCAACGAACGAATATGCTTAGTGTTACGTGAGCAAAATGGCGTATAGTCAGCTGATTTGTTTACAGCTTAGTTTTGGTGAATTAATAGTTGGCGATAAATGTCGTTATCTTCCTGCAGTGTGTGATACAAATATTTATGTGTGATAAGAAAATATTACTTTTATTATTTATTGAAAGGCGTATGACTCGGAGACTGCACTGTGCTGCAATATCGACGAGAAGATGACTAACATGAAATTTCGTACACATTATGAAGAGATGTGATCCTGTAATACGTGTATCAACATTGCAAAATAAATAAATATCTGATTACACAAATAAATATTTTGGTGTGTAACGTCAAGGTATATAAAGCGATTGAGAGACCACAATAAGTTACCGATGTCCTTTTGAAAATGACGGAAGTTAGGTATTACTGATGGCTGTCATCGGCTTAAACGCATTTAACAAGGCAATCTAAACTACTATTTGATTACATACATAAAGTATGGAAGTTTCAAGAGAAATGAAGAATATTTCAAATGTAAGTAAATTTTTAGATGTTATATTTTCCGTAAAATTTCAGAATTCAGTAATGCCAACAACATGCCTCAAAGATAAGGGGAAGTAAATGTACGCCCAAGTGCTCAGATGACCCATTAATCTAACCTAGCTTAAAGTAACTCTACGTATATCAGGGGTGCCAACGCAATGACGACTGACGTCATTAGGATCTAATTTTGAAGTAGGAGGGTGAATGGACTGAAATTCTTGAAATTTCACAAGGATCTTTCTGCCATGTCAGGTTTCATGAGAAACGTAGCCCTTGTTTTTATACGCCGATATGAAGCTTTTTACTCTAGGCTACTTATTTTTTTTAATTATATTTTATTACGCTTCTTAATTGCGTTGTTGTAAATTAATCTTTTCTAAATGTTCATCCAACTCCTGCTTAAATTTTCTTTACCTTTATTGCATTGGTTTCGTTACCATTTTATCTATTATTTTATAATCTTTGAAATCTTATAATGTATATTTATTAATTTAATATTTTACTTGTTTCATTCTGTGCTTCCCAAGTGTCGTACCAACTGTCAGTGCAGAAACTTTAATTTATAAAGTATATTCTTTTATTACGTTTCGTGGCAGAGAATACTGATTTCTCAGATGATGTTGTGGCCTCTGTTGGCCGTGGTGTGGTTATTAACAGGACTCTCGTCGCTTGACAGTTCGAAGCTTTAATTACACTGTGTTAGACTTCCAGGTGTACTGTAGTCATAGTGAAGATCGCCTGAGTACGATACGGAAAACAAATCTGATTCTCAGACAGAAACTATGAATGTCATATCTGTGTGTCTGAATAAGGACTTTACTTCCTTGAGGGCGCTAGTGTTTGTTTAATTCGTACTTTGATCCTTCAAGGGAGTAGAAAAGACAGTGTACAGTGATGAAGAAGATCTCAGCAATTTTGTGGGCCTACCAAATCAATTCCTTTTTACATAGGTTTGTAACCTATGCAAATCTTAACACCTCATATCATCTGATAAAATTCTTCAGTTTGTGAACTAACCATTCTTTTCGTGAGGGAAGTTATGCATCCTTGTGCTGCTAAATTACACATTTAAATATTATGAATTGATGGAAAGAATCCATTGATGTATTCATCGCTTCAAAGTAGTCAATTCGTTATGGCATTCAGAAATTCAGCCGCACACACACGCAAGAACACACTGGAGCAGAAGGAAGCTATTGATTTGGTATTCTGAACAGTGGAAGAAGGTCGCAACAAGCAAAGAAGACGAGAGTTTTGTCAAGGAATTTGCGTACCAAATTTTGAGGTGATCCGATTAGGCTCCTAGGTCTAACAATCCCAGTAGACGAGGAACGTGTAAGAGAAAGACAATGTAGAAGTCGAGTTTGGAATTTCAGTAGGACGAGAAGAAAAATAAGAAAGCCGAATGTTTAGAAGGGCTTTTCCATTGAACCATTTATTGAAGTTTCGATTTAAAAACCTGCTCCTTTAATGACATCCTCAGAGCATTGACCATCGTACGGATACGAGAATTCAATACCGTATGCCCTTTTATTGGAAAGCAGAAGCTCCTGACAATACGAGAAACGGAGAAGCTTTCAGGAATTATGTCACGGAAACGTTGCCATATATTTCTTTCGTTTGAATGGCTAGACTGAAAGCTATCTTTAGCACCTATCATGACAACCCGGTGTAAAAGGTTCATGGTTCTTGACTTCTTGAAAAGGCACTTATACCGTGGATGGTATCACAGTATACACCAAGACATTGCAAGAAAATAATAGGTCTATAAAACTGCCAGGCTTTTTATTCATTGGAATAACTTGGAATGTTTTGAAGCGAAGAAGAATTTAGGAAACTGGAACAAAACAAAAAATAAACTTCATGACATGTTGTACAGAATGTGAGAGATGCAGTAAACAACTTACCGCTGATTGGTGTGTTTAGCATTCGCATCTAATTGTTAGACGTCACAGCTTTCGCTGTATATTTGTTTATAAGTTTTCAAAAGTTCGTATTTGTTTCTAGAGTACAGGTTTGCGTCCTATTTAATTAAGATTTACTTTATTATCATCGGGTTCTCGAATAAAGAAATCCTTGAAAGGTTGTAGTAAACCTTAGTAAACTGAAGATTTCTGTCTTCTGGGTTGTTGCGCTGTGTAGTCTGGTAGAAGTCAACAAACGTTTCAGAGGTCCTTGCTTCCTCCATCATCAGGGCGATGTTTCAAAACAATGAGGAAAGTTTCAGGTTCTCACGTCGACGAGTATGAAGATGCGTCTCTTGTGAGATGTCGCGTCTTGTAGTGCTGTAGAGAGAGTACGACGTATCATAGCTGCTTACTGCTTCCACCGCCAGGAGATGCCTTGAGTTTTCTTTGTGGTACGGACCTAATGTTTAAATATTATTAAGATGAGTTTCAGCTCCAAAGGGTTAATTGGCTACATAGCATCAGGTGTTGCGTGATAATTTGAGTAGCCGGCCACGAAGATCACTTGATTACGTGTCCAGGTCGACTGGATGTCACAGCGGTCGCCTTGCGTGCTTTGCTGCTTAACCAATTAACGAGGCGTTTCGGTGAGATTGTGTAGGCTTACAAAGACACTGTACTGTCCAATAAATGTATTTCAACACATAACACCAGCTAAGACTCAAGGACACTAAGGTATCGTCTACGTACGTAATTGAATTTATATGCCCTTTTAAACTCGTATCAAAATATAAGGATTGTTAACAGACATCCGAGAGTATTTGTTCCATCCATGTCTGTGGTTTCGAGTATAGTATTGGTAACATAAACGGAAGGTATTTGAGAACAGGGTGCTGAGGGATAATATGTGAGCTAAGAGAGGAATTGATAAATGGAGAAACTAAGAAATGTAAGTGATAGAAGCTTCATATTTGTACTCTTCTCCAAATATTACTACAGTGATCAAATAAAGGATAATAAGTTGATGGGACATGTAGCATGCAGTGGGGAGACGAGTAATATGTGCATAATTTTAATCTGAACACCAGAAGTAAACATATTAAATGATGTTAACATTGTCAGCCCGGCTGACAATTTGGAAAACAACAAATAAAAGTTTTCAGTCTTACTTTCTTGGACAAGTATTACTCCATACGCTGGAACACAGCAGAATCGATCAGACAAAATGGAACTTTAGGCAGCTTCAGTCAGTCTTGGTTTGTTAGCTTTGTTATCTCGCCGCGGGCGTGTGCCTCAACTAGCTGCCGGTAGACTGTTGTGTCGCTAGATTAATAAACTTTGTTCTAAAGCCATTCAAATTTAACTCGAGACTGGCAAAACTCATGATTTGAACACGAGACTACGGAAACGACATGCAATTTGGTAAGTTATAGATTAATAAAATCTAAGCTGTTTGTTCCTACTGGGCTACAGGAAGAGCAGTCGACGTATTCGGTGTGCTAATATATAACCAGAATCTTCACTCAATAGTTGCAGAAGATTATTTAGGCTACATGCAAGGCATAAAGTAAACTTCGGCCTGACACCTCAGCTAAAGTTAGTTTGCAAAGCGCCACTTTCCCTGAGATGTTCCGCCCTGCCTTTGTCATCAGTTCTGTATTCAAAGGAAGACGATGATTTACAATGCGCTACGTTAGTTTGCTGGGAATTGCAGTTCGTTTGTCGCCGCTTGAGAACTGATAATTTGCTTTGCTTATCTCGAGCGAATGAAAAGAAAGCAAAATTGATAAAAGAGTGTTAATTTGAACTCTATAAATAAGAGAGATTGGGGTAAATTGTAACACAGGTCGATTATAACATATCAAGTATCCTGCCTGTCATAGATCTGTTAGCGTCCACCAGATTTCTGAGCGAGAGTCCATCAGCCTGCGAACTAGGAATATGTTTGTAATAACACGAAGATGAAATAAGTCGATTTTATGTCGATTATTTATTACATTTAGCCTTTTTGATTTCGACCTTCTGGGTTGCGATGCATTATACATGGTCTTGTAGGTAATTTCGGAGGAAATACAAGACTGCATGGTGTCACAATCCAGAATATCACAATCTGCTATCTTCACCGCTCTGAGAACCTCAAGCCACAGACGCGGCAGCCGAAAAGCGAGACGCGATCTTGCTCATAGAAATGGCGTTTATATCGGAACAACAGCGATATCGATTTTAAAACTATCGATCACAGGCAACTTTTCTGCTATATCACCAAGATCATATGTCGTCTTAGAGGGATTTAGTGTGTACTTGGTTTTTACCATTTCATTCACCGAAATTCTTGCAAACTAGCAATTCGATTGCTGTCGTGTGAATACGCGGGCGATATGACATCGCTTGTTGCATGTTGCTAGATGCCTCGGAGTGAACTCATTGACTGCTGAGGAAGATTACCACTATCGACACAATTCTGCTGCTGGAAGGAATTAAATTATCTTACTTAAACATGCTAGCTAAAGGGATTGTATGGCCACCTACAAGTTAAGGATCTCAGTTTGCGTGTCTGCGTAAGCGATTATATTTGTTACTTTGGTTACAACATAATGTCAGTCTAACTATATGCATACTGTGTCAGCAGGACTCTTGAAATCTCGTAATTGTTTAGATATATCGCGAAGTCTGGATCGAATATCAGCTGCTAGGTGGTTCATCGCAGCTGTGTCAAAATGATGTATGTAGTTGCGTAGTTCACACTGGTAATGCTTTCAAATGCTTGGAATCTGTTTTACGTAATATACTTTTACCGCCAGGCTTGTGGTGATAATGGTGTAGTGGTGATTACTGAGTTGTTTTCGAATTGTACAGGATTCGGCTTACTATTCTGTATATCTTTGAGCATCCATAGATGGGTTCTAGTTGGTTGGAAATATTTTTAAATCGCTATTCGATTTCTGGCAATCTAATAACACGGGCGTAGACTTATTTCTTTGACATGAGATTTATACAGTAAGTCTTACCTACTTATCTTCTTGTTAACAAAATTAACTAGGGAATTATAACTTTTTAATTCCCACAAAAAGCTGAAATACATTATAATTGTTTTCTTTCTTCTCTACTGACTGAGTTAATTATCGGAAACTAATGTTGACAGAACATTGTATATTCAAACTTTTTATTACAAACTTGTCAAATATGCAATGTATAGCTTACAATACACAGAATATCCAAAAAAAGAGATTATTTACATTATAATACGCAATGTGGATGACAAAGATATATGACAGGATTATAACTTGTAATACAGGCCTTGTAATTTCCACTGACCTTTACGTGCAAACGAAATGATATTAAGAAAGTATCTAAATTTCTTCGTTATTCTGATATAGCCTGTAGTATAAGAACTTCCGTTCTCGCTTCTCACGTACCGTTGCTGGGGAGTGGATCACAGGTTGGGAATCACTGAGGTGTACTGTTTACTATCTTATGGCCACAGCACAAAGACTTTATGCGTAGTCCGCAATTGATATCACAGTGAAACGTGAATACTCTGAAGGGATGGATGCTGATCACACCGGCCGCAGGTCATGTTACTACCTGTCTTGTCTGCAACTTGTGTCGCAAGAAACGATGCCTGGAGTCACTTGCAGATAATGAGACATTTAAACGAAGCTAACCTTCTTCGTGGAGCTTTCTAGAGGTCCTTTCAGCCAAATGGGAAATGTTAAAATCCTGAAAGGGCTTTAATCGTAGACGAGAGTCACGATTTGGTTTCCATTTGAAGGGACGCAAATTAAATCTGTCACGTATTTGGGTATAACACGAGTCAGTGTGTGCTCTGATTGTAAAATATCAAGTCTGTGAAGTTGGTATTCAATGTAGTTAAACGGTCTCTTATTTTTATCAACTACCCAGGTTAAGAATGAGGGATAAGCAGCCTCCTCTCTTTCAGACATCTTCATGGCGTGGAGTCTAATTAAGGGCAAGACGACTTTCGCTTTTGTGCAAGCAACTGAGTTCCTTGAATATTAAAGAGACATTTTGAAACAGAGTTACGAAGAGACAGTTGGCCAAATTTTGTTCCCTAACTTGAAATGATCTTGTTAAAAATAGTCCTATGCTCTATACAGAGGAAAACCTGGTGTCTGCGAGATAACAGTTGTTTCGGAAGGTCGCGCCTTTGCTGTTGTGCATAAGTCAACGTTAAACCAACTGAACCAGATCCGAGACTGGTTCTTACCATCCGGGATTTAGGATGACAAAGCTCTTCTCTAGTAGGATTTGAGGTTCTTACGGCAGTGAGTACCAAGATGTCTGTCTTCTCGGTTGTAGCGCCGTATGGTCTCGTAGGAGTTTACCGGCGTTTCAGAAGTGCTTGCTGCCTCCATCATCCGGGTGACTAATCATCCTAATGACGGAGGCCCTTCAACATACTTTTGGATCAAGAGTTTTTGGGATCTTCCGTTTTCCTAACTCGTCCTTAATTTGTTATTAAATACCTATGACCAGATATATTTATTAGCTATTAGCTGAGTATACTGAGCAAAATGATAAATATTATATTTATTGCAACTTAATTATAATAGTAAATTTTAGTAATCGGACCAGGATTAACTTAAAGGCATAATCGGTTTATGAATCCATACAATTATCTAAGGATATGTGGGGAGAACATGTAGCACGCATGTGGTTGAGAAGTGCATACAATATTCAAGTTCGACAATCTGAATTGATTCCTAGGAGTAGTATATGAGAGGATGTGTTAAAATGGAACCAAAAATTTCGTAAAGATGTCGACTTGGATTAATCTGGATCATAATAGAGTCCAGTGGAGGGCTTTTGTGAATTTGATAATGAAGCCACGTGTTCCGTAAAAGCAAATAATTTTCTGGCGTTCTGAGTGATTGTCAGTGTCTTAAAAATCTGAGTAATGGAATTATCTGTAATTAATTGAGTAGCTGAAATACCAGACACCCATTTCCCCATCCAAAACGTTGTTTTAGATGCGTTCAGTGCAATATAATTAGGTTGAAAATAGAGCGTCAATCAATCGATCGATTATTCGAGTAATTAATTCAGTTACCGATAGACTCTACTTGCTTTTCATTCCCTTGTGGACACGCGACGGGCGAACCTTTGGCGTGTAAATGCTCAAAGCATGTTCATATATGTTCGGAAACTTTTCATCATAATTATTCTGAATTTTCGGGGCTCGATCCCAATGTTCATAGTTTGTAATGTTCCATATTTTATTTCATACTAAACGATATACATCATGTCGTTCGCTGAATATGAATACAAACTACGAGGTTCTTCTGGGTTGTGACATTCTGTAGACCTACGAGTCCACACGGCGTCACAATCCAGACGAGCAAAATTGTTATCCTCATCGCAATGAGAACCTCAAATCTCACAAATTCCATGATATTCTAAATGTAGCTAATCAGCAAAGCGAAGCGTGAATGCTTCTATCCAGTTCGACAAAAATAAAATAAAAAAGTCATGAGCCACGCTGCTTTGTGTGGAACACACATTAGCGTTTGTCAATCAGAGTTTATGCTTATAGAGAATCCTGCGATTATCTTCGAAATATATAGTCTTATTTATATTTCAAAATTATGAAAAATACGATCTTTCCACTGGAGTTCCAGTAATTGGTTCGTAACATTTGAAGATGTGTTTTTAATAGCTACAGAGACTGAGATTTATGTAAACGCCTGGCGACTATTTTTTTGCTGTCATTGGCATTTATTCGACCGTTAGTCCCACTGTATGAGTAGCAACAATAATAAATGTCCAGAAATTAAATAACGCCACTGAGAATGACAATCCAATAAATCTATTTCAGTATCTGTACAATACCGATAGGAAAATTGTAAAAGTAAATCTATTTCAGTATCTGTACAATACCAATAGGAAAATTATAAAAGCCATTACGTATTGTGATTGTTGTATACGTTTCTGCTGTGAAATTATAAATATATTGTGTATGGAAATGTACGTTTGAATATTTTGTGGTAAAACTGTGTTATACTACGCTCATATATTCGGGAAATTTCTCAGCTCTTAGGGAACCCTAAGGTTCATTACCATGTTTCCAAGAGCCCGCCAGCGGTCCCTACCCTGAGCCATGAATCCACACACGTTAACCATGTTTTCCTAAGATTCATTATAATATTACTCACACATCTGCTCCTAGGTCTTCCAAATGGTCCTTTCCTTTCAAGCTTTCCAAACCAAAGTTTTGAATGTATTTCTCATTTCCTCTGTGCGCGCTATATGTTCCACCCATCATCACCACTTCCTTCCTTTTATTATTCTAATAATATTTAGTGGAGTACAAATTATGGAGCTAATCGTTACATAATTTTCCCCTGCCTTCTATTACTTTACCCTTCCTAGTTTCAAATATTGTCCTAAGCACCCAATTTCTTCTTCCCTTAATGCAAGTTATAAAGTTTCACTAAATAACAACTCCCTGGTAGCAGAACCCGTAGGTTCAACACTGATAACACCAAAACCCGCCACCTGCCACGATCCTGAGCCAACTCCATCCATTTGCCATCCTCACAGCCTACCTCCCAAAGATCCATCTTGATGGCATCCTCCCATCTCCTTCTTGGTCTGCCCAATGGGCGTTCTCAAAAGGATTCCCTACCAAAATCCTGTACGCACCCCTTGCCTCCCACCTATGCGTGCTACATGTCCAGCCCACCGGAGGCTCCTAGATTTCACTGTGCTCACTATGCCAGGTGACCTGTACAATTCACGCAACTCCTCGTTATGCAGAATTTTAAATTCCCAACTTATTTCGCCCCTCCTAGGTTCAGATATCCTCTTTAGCACCCCGTTTTCAAACACTTTGTAATTACATGCATTTAATTAGAGAAGTCAGTTATAATAGGCAGAACTGTGACAGTCCGTACATTTTTTAATGATTTATAAGTGCAATGTACAGTGTATGAGGCACAATAGCTTGACCTAGCTTCGCTAGTTATGTGTAATTGCCAGAGTAAAGCCGAGAACAAATAACGAGTCCCTATTTTCTAGATTCTCCGGAGCATGCAATCAAAGCCGGATATTTGTCACAGTTGGAACTAACTGCCAACATTACTGACTGAACGAGACTGTCACATGTGTTGCCTGAGATGGAATCAATTGTTTTCTGTAGCAGCAACATGTGCGTTTTATGCGCCTGGATGACAAATCATAGTTTCATCCCGTGCTCTGAATTGCAAAGAAAATCTTTACTCGTGCGGAAGGAAAGGAAATAATTTGCTCCAATTTTATCAGTGAAACTGCCACAGTAGCCTTCTACAGGAGTGTACGTTGTATATTCTACTCCCGTGGAGAACACAGGTTTGTGTATCTTAACGGGTTCTATGTTCTATGCAGGGACAATCTACTTCTATGAAGCTAATCGCAATACAGAAATCACAGTGCTTAATGTGTTTGTTTCTGTGGAGTTTTAAGCCACTGATTCGCCCTCACATTAGTACCAGGCCTTTAAGTTTCGCGTTGTATATTCCCTTTGGCAAATTTAGTGTTATTTAGAGCAGTGGTATTCAACCTGGGGTACGCGTACCCCCGGGGGTACACGAAAACATCTTAGGGGGTAGGTGAAATTTAAAAAATATATATATTATTTTATGGTAAGCACTGAATAATCAGTAATGTAATTTATTTAATTTATTGTAGATGTAGATTATACACTATGTTTAACTTGAATTATACACCAACAACTTTGGGGGTACAAAGTTGAAGAGAAATTATATCTGGGGGTACGCGAACAAAAAAGGTTGAATACCACTGATTTAAAGCATAGCTGATGTTCGTCTCATGAAATGGTTGTGAAGAGACAAAACAACTGTGAATGAACATAGATATGTTTTTACACTATACAATCGTTGTGGTCGCTTAGAAATAGGACAGAACTCCAGGAAGGTTTTTACATATAGCGTAGCAATTTAAAACTCGCACATTTATTTCTGTAATGACAGGACTAAACAAAACTCTATTTCGTTAGGATAAATACAATACGTATGTGTCAGATATAAATGTTACGTCGTGTACAATCAACAACAATCTTTTAGTAAATGTTCAATAAATATGGACAGACCACTCTCTTATCGTGTCACTTCGATCAGATGCTAACGTGATGTTTCATTCCATGACAAATGGGACCCTAATGCGTTACTGGAACTAATTTGTCTTAGTCAGTCGGAGAACGTGGAATAAACCGCCATGTAATAATATACGTGTTTATTTTCTCTGTTCTGTGTTCGTCCTTAATTTGCTCATAGTAGTAGTTGGGTTATATTCTCGTAGGAATTACTTATATTAGGTATTGACTTGTAGTCCTGTGGTTATATAGCACTGATGCATTGAAAGAACTGGTATAATTCAGTCTGTATAGCGTCTAGGCTATGGGCTGAAAGACCGGGGTTTGATTCCCGGCAGGGACGGAGATCTTGACAACTTCGGATGCCAATAGAAATATAACCAGAAATCCGACAAAATTTTATTACGCGATTGTAGTTTCTCAGCGTCTGGCCTCTGCAGTTCACTGGACACGATCAGGAAGTCGAAGTGAAGTGGTCAGTAGCTTAATACAAGTGAATAACCCTGTTGCCATTTTTATTTACGTAAAGAATGGAGGAAATTAATGTCTTATGCCATATCTGTGAATTCTCTGTCGGGTGTCATTATATCTTCACCACTGAAACATTTGAACTGTTGCCTTAGGACTGTTGAGCCACTGATCTGAGGGGTTTAAACACGAAGTCGAGATAGTTGGAAGTTTTCTGAAACCAAGTGCAGAAAAAGTTCTTTGTGTTTCTGTTGTGGTCTGTGACAATTGAATCATTATACCTCAGTAATGTTGAATGTCCTCGATATTTCGAGAGTAGTCTGTGCTAGTCGACTCGTCAGTTTACAACGCAAGGCCATCGTACTGCCGCTAATATGAAAATACATTAGCAAAAAAAATCAAAATAGTGCTAGCCAACGTGGAACATGTTTCTGAGAATGGTATTGACCATTCAAATTTCTGCTTTCAGCTGTAAAGAAATACCTGAATCTTTCTACAACCACCAACTGCTATGTAGCTACAGAAACTGAACTGCAGTTCCATCTATGAACCATATTGTAAACAGCGCCGATAAGTTCTATCTTCCGCCGCTGTTAGCGCTTGTAGTCAGAACACCACGCAATTTCTTTTTCCAAATGCTGAAAATGTCGAAATTGCTGACAAACATAATGCCGAATTTGTGGCTATTTTTAATTATTATGAGACAAGAAAGTCTTTACATTCTCATGTGTTTTTATAAACGTAAACAGATAATTACAGCTGTCTGATAATTAAAAGATCTGCTGGAAAGAATCATTTAATCTAATTTCCAGTCGTAAAAAATATTACAGGAAAAGTTCTCAAGCTTTAAATCTTAATTCACAAAATTTACAAAGAAATAAATATTTTACTGTGTTATCTTTTTATTTAAATATAAAATAAAGTGTCATTAGTGTTTAATTCGTTCGGAAATAACGTAAGTAAGTAGCCTATCAAAATACTGCTAAATTATAATATAAAATTGGCTTATATATATATGTGTGTGTGCTGTGAAAATGCGCCGTAGTTTAAAAAGGTGTATGGAACTACAATAACAAACCAAAATTACATTCCTGTGTAAATTAAAATCCGTTTAATGCGGGTAATACTTTAATCCTTTGCTTTGATGATAAAATGTATACAAAATGTTGGTCGTTCATTCTAAACGGAAAATGCCACTTGGGAGACGTGAACATTTTTTTTTGATGAAATTATTAAAGTGGGTCTTAAGATGACAGGGTGTGAGATTGTGGACTTGATTATTAATCTGTTGTAGTACCAGAAGCCTTTGAACTTCTTAATTAATCTGGATCAGGGTAGGGACCATTGGTGTGCCCTTATGAATACGATAAAGGATCTTTGGGGCCTAAAGACGGCGGGGTATTTAACGATCATCTGAGTGACAATCAGCTTCTCTGTAACTGCTGCATGGACTTCTCCTTATCACCTGTTCTCAGACATTCTCGACGTGTTTTATGCTATGTGTGCCTGGTACTCAACCTCATTAATAACACTTTAGACAAGATTCACTGCTGCTGTTTGTACTACACGTCGATCTGGTTTTGAGGTAGGCTATAGAATGGAATAACTCTGCTTGAACAACTTTCTGCCTGGTTTCTGCATCTCCTTGGCGTGTAAACATCAGCGTGGTATGCGGTTGATCAAACAATGGCTTAGTGGGATTTCATCTTCATTATCTTCTTACATGGAATTCGTAGATTAACACAAATCTGAACGAGGCTGTGGAATGGCTCGTTAAGCTCCCACCAGTTCCCAACATAAAGTCGTCATTACATTTACACCGTGACGTTTCTCTGCACAATTCAAATTGTCTACATGCTCATTCTATACGCAGAACTGACAAACATTTTAAAATATTATTGTTATTGGTTGTACTTGCCGTGAAAGTCTCAAATCCTACATCTTAACAATTAGTTACAACAAAAAATATCTTCATAAAAATACGCAATGCTTTTTGTAAATTGTTGTTCATTTGCTGTTAAGGAATTTTGGATCTTATGAGAGAATATTTTTGATGCCTGTGTTGTTGGATTTTACGCCTTACGGAATAATATTTATGAGTATGTGTTTAATTCTTTAGATTGGCCCATCATTCTTGACTACTTAATCTTGATATTAATAAGAGTGGTAAATGGTATCTCCTTTGTATCAGTTGCCAATGGTTATATGCTTAATGGCAAAGTGAATCGATGCCTAACTTAAATTGGAGTGCATGCGATCATAAGACTGGTAAGAGAATTCGACTGAAATTATTAAGCGTCTGACAATTGGACATTTCGTTACATTTCTGTAATTTATCCTAGTACTGTTGAAGACATTTCCTTCAATTATGCACATGAATAACTCGTTGTATTTTATCTACCGTGTTTCAAAATTTTGCGGTTTATTACCTGTGACATTCCTGAGAAGTGGCGGATATGAAAAACCTGTTCTCTGCAAGAAAAGTTTGTTTTATAGTTGTGTGCTGTTTATCGCAATATCTGTAGTTCAGTTATATTTCGTCGTTCATTTATCGATGGAGAGAATACACACGAATTCAGACGTCAGTCACGTTAATATTCAAATTATATTATCGTTGAATGCATGTATTATGACTACTTACGTACTTTCTGCGATTACCCGTTTAATTAGAATGCATAATTTTTTCAAAATATCCTACAAGTTGCGCTCTGTCGGTTCATTAATAAATTATCACGAAAGCACTAACTCTTATAACACTGTTATTGCGGTACACTCCATATTAATTATTGCATATTTGGGCAGATCTGTCGTGGGATGGATAAGAATAAACTGTGTTTTAAGTCTTTTACCTTTTTTTGTCTCTTGTTTGATGTGTCAGATCATTACGAATTTTGCAGATATTCAATTTACGTATTTTGTTTTTATTGTGCATACCTATTTTATGTTGTTGAACTCAAGAGTAAACGAAGTGACAGCAAGCCTACAAACAGTGAAATCAAAAGAATGTATTTCATTTAATCGGAACAATACATCAGAATTCTCAGCAGAAAACAGTTTGGTAAATTGTGATTTTCATGAACTGATTACTATTCACGATGCACTCTGCGATGTTTTGGACGTAATTAATTCTACCTATTCTTTACAAGTCTTGGCCATGGTTGGCTGGAAATTTTTAAACGTAACAATTGGGTTTTATTTAATGTTGTCTGTCATTTTAGACAGCAAAATATACCAGGTTCTTTCTTTCTCTTCACTAATGTTTTCCATTACTTGTGAGGCGATGCAGCTAGTCGTAGTGGTGCTTTGTTGCAACTCAACAAGTTTTCAGGTGGGTACTCTAAGATTGTTACAAAATTAACACTTCGCTTGTATTGTTTATTGGTATTCCTGAGACCAATGGGCAAAATTTGTGTTGCTTATATTTAATTATTAATTATTTGAAACGAAGTGTCCAGCAGAACTAGTGAAAATTACATTTTGACGACTCTCTATGCATCTTTATGGGCTACACAAATTTTTTTTGGCGTTTGTGTTTTTTACTAAGAGCTTAATTTTTATTAAATAAGCGTACGGAGTAACAATTTCTACGGGACAAAACACTGTGCGGAGAACAGACTGGTCGCATTTCGGCACAGAGCAGAACATTTGCTGCAAACACGACTAAGTCACTGGACATCAGTAAAACATACAATGTCTTAGAAGAAATTTTGAGGAGGAACCTCATATGTATAAGAAACTTCATTATTTGAATGATAAAATTCTTCTAAATAATATTTATAATCACCATTCGTATCAAAAGGAAAATAAACCATGTCACTGTTACAAATATTTTTAATAATATTCAGGAAAATATTTGTACTTTGCTCTGAAAACGGCATGAAACCCATATGTCGACTCTTTGAACGACATGTAAATTTACAAACGTAAAACAGGTGGTATACACAGTTACTGCTGGTCTGTAAAATGTTAAATTGTAAATGGGTGTCGAATTTCTTTAATTGCAAGTCTGTATGACGCATTCTTTCTGTATTTATTTCTTATAAAAACAGCTGTTAATGTTTTCATAGGCCAACCGGACTCCAGTTCTAGTACACAGGCTACTAAGCAAGATCAGTGATCATGGGACCAGGGCAGAGGTAGGTTGAAAACAGAAGTGAACACGTGATAGCAATTTTTATTGAAACTCTGTCACCGTTTTGCGCGAAAGAAATTGAGGGCTTCTTGACAGAAGGGCGTATCAACAAAATAACTACTTTGCAGGAGACTTAATCATTACAATTATTTGTTTTAACAAATTTATCCTATTAGTATTCATACTCTCAAATGTAACTGTATCTATTTGTAAAGCAGCATTATTATTATGCCATTCTGGCATGCATTACATTATTTTACGTTCCTATCCGATTATGCAAATATATTGGTGCCTTTTACATTTTTCTTTTTATTCTGTTGACAACTATCGGTGTCTGATGTGAAATATCACGATATTGCCTTTAAATTTATTTGTGAATTTGCGGTTCTCTTATATATTTCAGGGATTGGAAATCTATACTAGCCGGAATTTTTTAGAAGTGTGGTTCAGAAAATTGTCTACGCATTAATTTACATTTCCTGTATTTGTCTCTCTTCATACATGTTTACATTTGCACTGATAACAGGACTCAACGTTTTTCAGCTTGAGCTCTTCTCACTACAGCTGTTGCATCGGAAGGTCCAGTTTACGGCCTGTGGGTTCTTTCCATTAGACTTCACTCTTCTTTACTCGGTGAGAATCCTTGCGTTCTACAACTGATTAAAATTAACTTTAATAGAGAGTTTAATTTCGTTACACTGAACAAAACTACTCAGTGGGTCTACAATTTAAAAGGTGCTGAAGAACTGAAAAACTATATTAATATATATAATCAATCCATGTAATTTACCGGAAAGTGATGGTGTCCTCAAAGGAGACTTTGTTTTTGTTGAAAATTTACAAAAATCTGCAAATATCATTTAGATGGACTGCCTTTGCGTTGAAAGTAGAAAATTCTCTCACTTTTCTTGTAGGCACACGAGCAATAATCCAGAATATTCAGTTGTTTAAGTTATTAATATTGTTGAAATTACAGAAATTAGGTTATATAATATATATCGAAAGCCACGACTTAATTGTTATTGCGTATGTTTCTGTTCCGAGTTCGTAATTGGAAAATGCTTTACTTTATTGATTAATGTGGCAAATAAATGAAAAGGGCCTTCATTTTCCACTGTGTCCACGAATTTATTTCTCTCTGCGCGTTCTTCTATTTATTATTTGAAATTCATCTAACTATGATTCGCATTATAAAGTGTAAAATTCTAGTCTGTGAAATTCTGTGTTGCAGATCGTCGGTGCCGTGACAACTAAGGGCATTACAAAATATTGTTTCTTCTATATTGTGGATCTCTGTTATTTTTTAACTTGTATCTTCTATACGAAGTTTTTAGACCGCACTTTCTCATTATACACGATACGTATTATATTCTTGATAATTCGGATATTACATTAGAATTCGTAGCATTCATATATATTTCAGGGTAGAGGTTTAGGGTTTTGAATCTCGTATACGAGTAAAACGTTTAGAGACGATAGAATTTGTTCCAACTCGTACTGAAAGAGACATTATAACGACTCCACGACTCCTTGTGCGATGTTTCGTAACTTGTTTATTATACTTTTCCCATTGAAACATTTACGGCCGTGGTCTTTAAACCCGCTTCTCTGAGAATACTGAACATTCATTGAAATATCCGCGGAAATGTAACGAGAATGAATGGGCCATGTACGGAAAGTCACGTCGGAATGTGCTTAGACTCGTTTCTCAGTTCTGGTTCCTCAATCTAATTCTCATTTCTCGCGAGGTACGTTGCTTTCCGACACACGTGTTAAAAAAGTTAAAGGTACGTCTTTTGGTTGCCTTAATTAAGGACCACGCCACAAATTAACGTTTTGAGACACACTAATCGCCACAGCAGAAGTTAAGCCTGAAACTGAAAGACTGACCAAGTAGAAGTCATATAAATATTACTCTAATAATTGAATTAGTTAAAGAATATAATGGAATATGAAGTAAAGCTTTCGCGGCTAATGAAGTTGACGAAATAACCTCGGGCTTCAAGCCGCGTCAGGTGAACGGTGAACAAACCAAATATTCTGGGGAACAAAGGAACGGACTGGTTACCCAGCAGCCCTGAGGATGTGAACAGAGATGGCTGTCGAAACTTTGGCAGTAGATCTGGTTTGTTGACCGTTCAGTTACCGGACGCGCTTGTAGCCCGAGATTATTTTATAAAATAATGGAATAGTTCTCATATGTGCACCTATTTGAATTATTATGTCTCGTTTGGTAACGTTTTAATAAATTTCCCTTCTTTTAATCTTGCTCTCGCTTGTCGATGAGGAATGAACGTAGCTCTAGGTCTGGAAAATGTTTAGAACCTCCGACGAAATTATTGGTTTCATCTACCTGGTATTACTATAGTGAGGGAACAATACATTTATATTCAGCTATTTGTAATATTTTAAGCCATTTTGTAACCGTGCGCCATGTTGTAATTATGTGTAATGCATGCATGCCACTCACACCCATATAATATAAACACAAATTCTTGTAAGGCTTTTCCCAAGTGTAGTTAAGTAATTAATCGAAGTGTCTGTTGGTGTCCTTAGCAATGTCATTTAGTATATACAGAGTGATCATTTTATATGTGAATCCATGAAGTAACATTACATCGATCTCGCTATTTCGTTGTGATGGTAATAATTTTCAAACATTTTTGTGATAACGTAATTAGCGGCAGACAACAAAGATTACTTATAAATTCCATCTACCTAGTTCTCTTTTCCAGGAAGTTGTTTAAAGTTTCGTGGTTTCACGAACGAAATGATCATCCTGTATTTCACCTTCAATAACAGTGTTCTATCTCGATGGTTACGATGTGAACATTAATGAAATACGTCCCCAGTGGCAAATAAACACTAATTACACAAATATAAAGAGGTTTGAGAAAAAATACTCATATTATGTTCTGATATCAGTTTCAATTCCCTCGTTGTAACGTTTATTATTCGGATCCTGCTTTTACTGATAAGTACTTTGCTAATTAAATGTTTACTCAATTGGGTTATTCGTAGCCAGTTAGATGCTCAGAAATTGTTAGTACCGCTCCTGCAGTACTAAACTAATTACAATTTAAGACTTCTTTCGCTCGAATAGAGACTGGAATTTGTGTCAGCCACGTTACCATCAAGATGTGTAAGGTCTACAGTGCATTTCATCTGCTCTTCTACGTGTCTAAGTTCCTGGGATTCGCTCCATACGCTCTTATGAAAAATGGAAAATTGATTCCTTCGAGTATTGCAAAGAAATACAGTATCATTTTATGCATCGTTGTTATAGCTGCTGAAATAAAAGTGTTCGCGGTCGAAGTTATGAAGGATACGCCACTTTTGTTAGTAGGATTGGTGCTGCTGAGTTTGAGTTCTGTGGTGACGCATATCTTGTCCGTATTCATGTCTATCAACGGATCTAAAAAATTCATAAGAATATCGGAGAAAATTAACATCTTCGATTCTATGTTTCATCAAACACTTGATGTCAGAAAGAAACAGTTCTACTCCCTTGTTGCTCAGATAATGATTGGATCTATTTCCTTAGGGTCTTACTTATTTTGGGCTAATATTTATATCGGCAATAAGGAAGAGAAATGGGAAGGCGTTGTAACAAAGTTAATTTGTGTTTTAGGCGATTATATTATTGTTCTTCAGTATACAAATCTTGTTGTAATCTTTGGTCAGTATTTCTCTCATATAAATATTCAACTTATTGAGTTAGACAGAATTTTCTCTCAGAAACCAACAGCTCGGCACGTTGAAACAGGAATTTTTTTCATTTCTCATGTTTCTATCACGTCTGCTAAACCGGTCAGACATGAGTTACGAGATCGGGTATCGTGCTTCATGGACCTTTACGAAAAATTGTTTGATGCAACTCGATTCATCGATTCGGCTTATTCGCTGCAGATACTCCTCATTGTAGCAAAAATATTTGTTCATATTACATTTTGTCTGTATTTAGTCTTCGTTGTAATATTTTCCACATATTATGACAAGTGTTACAGTATTAATGCGTTATTCTTCTGTTTTTGGGCCATATTTCAGCTGGTTTTAATAATAGTCTGCTGTGATTATACAAAGGGAAAGGTAAGTAGGATTGTTTTTAAATAGTAAAAAGAGATCTGAGATACTATTTATTTTTACTTTTCCTCACATGTAGAATGTCTGAGAAACAATTTTCAATTTTGTTCCGAATTTTCCTTCATTTTCAGGCCAATCACACTGCTGTTCTGGTACATAAATTACTTAACAAGACGAAGGATCCTGAAGTCAGGGATGAGGTACGGTGTGTCATGTCTGAATTCTTTCGTAGATTTCCTCTTTAACCTCAGGAAGCAAACACATATTTTTCATGTTTTGTATTCATTATCATCTTCACGTCTCATTCAGAGGTATATAATCTATGAAATTAATATAGTTGTTACGACGTGTAGATCAATGCATGAGTTATTTAAAACCTTGTTTCTCGAAATAGTAATTCATTCGACGGAGCATTTTTAAAGTCGTGCTTACTGTAAAATAACTTCGAAGCTAGAAATTGGCTGTAAGTCTGTATTGAAATTTAATTTTTTAGTTAAAATATAACATTTTAATACATGAATTATAAAATTATCGAACATATTGATGGTTAGTAATTCATTAGGTAATGTCGTCAAAGAGTACATATGTATTAATATTGAAACGTATTTTATCTTAGGGCATGTATATTACATGGTTTTATCTGCATACAGCTTTCCTTAACAATCAAAGGCGTTTGATTTGTGATAAGTTAACAATTATGTTTTTTCTAGCTTCAACTCTTCTCGCTACAGCTGTTTCATTGTAAGACACAGTTCACGGCCTGCGGATTCTTTCCGCTCGATTTCACTCTTCTCTATGCGGTGAGATGTTTTCTAATGTACGTGTGAATAATTATGTTGGTTCAGTTCGATCCTTCGTGCTTCAGAAACTGTGATAAGTCAAAATAGTTTTCTTCAATAAATGCACTTTGATAGTTTGTTTAAAAATATGTCAACTGAGAACAAGGTTTGAGGTTTTCACAGCGGTGAGTACGAAGATTTCTGTCTTCTGGGTTGTTGCGCTGTGTAGACTGGCCGATGTTTACCAGCGTTTCAGAGGTCATACTGCCTCCGTCATCAGGGCGACGATTCATCTATTACAAAACGAAACATTCGGTGATGTCTGTATAAGACGTAAAAATTTCCTGACTTTACTCAAGATATCGGCGCTTTCCGTATTTATTTTCCTATTAATTTCTGAATAATAAATAACAAAGTAAATAATTTTATCGGACGTAGTGCACCATTCCAAACTGTGAGCCCAAGTTGACCATCTGTTTCATTTTGTCATGAAAAACAAGTGCGTCCATTGAACACACAATTCTTTGTCTCTGTGCGATTATTTAAACTGAGATTTGTGGCTTGTATGATATTGCAGATCGTTGGTGCGGTGACCACGTACCTGGTAATTCTGATACAGTTCCAAACGGCGTACCCGGGTCGCCGCAACGTTACGAAAGGAATTTATCTGCCAAGCTACGTACGTATTTCGGAAATTGACAGCAATCGTCATCCTTTCTGAAATGTTAAATCTGGATTTCGCCATATTACTCTGCGTTGGTATGATTCACATCGATGATGACAAATATATATGTATTTTCTTATGTACTAACATTAGTATTGTCGTTCCTTCTCTGTGTTGTAATAAATGTTAAACACAGTGGCCCATAATTAATCATTCCATTTAAAATAACTATTTGTTTCCTTATTTGCTTCTTATTTTTGTTTTTATAAATATAATAAGGTCTAGAAAAAACTATTATGAACCACTATACAGCGTAGCAGCGTGAACCAATTCTTCGATCGTATTTCATAAACAATTTTAACATTTTAAAATGCCAACTAATATAATATATGAACGATGATATTAGCATTTATTTAGTAAGTAAGCCTGAAGCATGTTTTTAAGCAATATTACACGTGTGTGTCATGTTTTGTGTTATATTTATTTAATGCAGAAACAAATCGATAATATATTAATTTATTACATAGTCGCAATGAGCGGCTCTTAAGTAAGAAGTGAAACCTAGGCTTCAGAGTTAGATAAATAAATATGTTATATAATTGAATCAGTGCTCTAAGAGTATTTGATACACATTAAAATGGAAGAATCCGATTCAATTCGCTGATGAATATAATCCTCAGCTGTCTTATCCAATTATGACTGTTTCTTAATTTTTGAATGCACTGTTGTTAATATTTATACCAGCTACTCTAACATCCAGTAACTCTACATTTTGTATTTATAAGTGTTGTATGATTCTCAGAATAAATAACGATTATTCACCCAACCAGCATAAATCAATTAATCTTTATAATTTATAAGTGTTGTTTTTTATTTGGGGTAGAAACTTTATTTTTAATACTATTTAAACGAAGTCGGCACTGTAAATATTTAATAGTTCCTTATTATCATATTTTGTTTTATGCATTTAGCATTTGGTGGTGCATAAGATGACATCTAATTAAGGAGAGATGGATTTTATTCAAAAATATTTCCATGCTTTTCTAGGTTATATTTTCATATTAACGGATAATGTCTACAGTAAAACACGAATAGGCAGCTTTAGCTAAATCTTAAATAAAAATGTTTTTAATTTTTCTACTGCATTTAACTGGCTAAGGATAGGGTTTGTTGGTCGGCTGTTATAAACGCCGTAATGAATTTTGGGTTCTACAAAATACGGAAATGTACTTGACTGTGCTACTACTAGCTTCTCAAAAAGTGCTTTGCTCCTTGGAGTTGCTAAGAGTGTTGTGGCCTTTTGGCATGTTCCAGTAGACACCATTTCTTTTTGAAGTCAGGTTTGATGTGCGTAATGGTTCTCTGAAGAAGATGGTGTTGTCACTGGTGGGTAGTGATGATGTGTCGTGTTCTTCTTTGAATCCGGTAAAGCAAGTTGAAATTGGATGAGTATCACAAGATACGTAGTAACTGCTCCCACAATCTGCAACATTCAGAAAGAGGGAAGTACTTCGGTGTTACGTTAAACAAACTGCTAATTTTCATTTAATTTCTCTTAGGTCCAAATATTCTCGTCAGCTCCCGTTTCTCAAACACTTTATTGAGAGTGGTGGGATGAAAAAAAAGTACAGTTACTTACATAATACTGTATAATTATAGAGGAGAATGTAACGTACAATAAATTATAGTTTGTATTCAAATTACTACTGTTTAAGTCTCACCGAATACAACAATGTAAAATCCAGAGGGAAGAATCCACAAGCCGTGAACTTAACTTTTTCATGAAGCAGTTGGAGTGAGAATTGTTGAATCTGAATAAAACAAAAAGGTTCATTGAAGCGATTTAAGATTATTCCAAGTACAAATGTGCTGTGGGTAAAGAAAGGAATAAATAAGCAGTTCACCCTGTTAATGAGATGTTCGGTTGCAAATTTGCATACATACGTAATAAAAGCAAATTATGTTTTTATCGTAAGTATTTGTTATAAGGTTTCTCAAATAGCTATTAAATAACCACTTCAAGAAGACAACATTTATGAAACCCTCAACACTAATGATATTTTATTATAACTGAAACTTGCATGAAGAGACGGTGATACATTGCTAATGAAATAAGTGTTACATTACATTACTTTTGATGTTTACAGTAACACAGGAATTTTACAGAACAGAACATAATCTTAACAGAGGCCTGTCGTGGCCAATTTTTGCACCGAGCGTGCTTCTGAAATGGTTTTCTTTTTACCTCTTCCCTTAGAACCAAGTCATTTGTCTGTCCCAGTAATTTGTGAACCACGATAGCAGTTCGATTCGCCTGAAAAATAAAACAGTTTATTTATTTTTGGAAAGAATGAAACTCTCGCTGTATTATCCTGTTATCAGAAATCGATATTCCGAATTTATCTAAAAGCAAACATTGATAAATTTATATACAGTAGAATCCCAATTATCCGACATTCCGTTTTATCCAACGTGCAGATTCAACTTAATAACCTGAAAACCTTGTGACGAAGAAAGTGTTGGTGATATTTCAGGTTCTCACGAGTATGGGGGTTTCTTATTATTATTTTAATTATTTTACTGCACTAAGTATATTGACATACCTCTTTAGCTGCGAAACACGGAAAGTACACCAACCAAATCAATCTCAGTACATAATAAAACAGCCATATGAAGTAAGAGATATTTGGTGTTTCATTACACAATAAACTGTTTTTCTGGACAACGAAGTCCATGAAAATGAAATAAAGAATATGTGTGAGTGATAAGAACATTATTGCTGTAGACAAGAGTAACAATAGAGAATATGCTGAATTTACTGATTCAGCAACTTCACGTGCTGAAACATGAAGTTCTCGAAGATACTGAAAACGCATTACATTAGACTGAATGTTCGAACGGTCTGAAATTTTCAAGTTGTTTGAAACTGTGAACGTCTTAGATGCTCTCTTGTTTATCTGTTTTAAAGAATTGGGAAGATTAATTACATCGTCCACTTCACTAATAGCACCAATCTGAACATTCCAATTCTGAATTATACGTTTGAGAATAATCATAACAGCTGCGAATTGACATTCTGACATGATACAAACAAATTCTGCTATATAATAGGGCATGAACAGCGACGGATCATACGATGTGTAACTCATAACTTCCACTACAGCGGAAATTAGTATCATAGTTACAGTTAAGATCAGCATAGCTAACATAGTCTGTATATCTTTCTTCCAATCAGAATAATAAATGTCGCCAATTAAGTCATTTAAACGAGACAGCTGACGAGCAATCTTCTTGCTGTTGAGAAGAAAAG
>NW_019059550.1:220995-234156 GCF_000696155.1 Zootermopsis nevadensis | reverse complement strand
TTTGAAAAATTTCACCTTCAAAATTATTTTCAAATTTTTCAATTTTTTTTGGGTTTGTGCGCTTTTCGCACAATTTCCAGCATTTTTTGATTTTTCGAAAATTTTGAAAAATTCGAATATTTTTTCTCTATCTCACCGGGTTGATGCCTGCCTCGGTGTCTGGACCAATCGGCCTCTTCAATACTCGGTCTCTGCAGGTCCGTGTCTGTCTCACGTGTTGTCTGCCGCACCTGGGCTATTCAGAGACGGCACTTCAGAGCCGTGCCATACAGAAACCGGTCCGTGCTGAGCCCGAGTCAGGCACAGACCGCATTCGTCCGATAAACGGTACATCAGAAACAGTCCGAGAGACACTGGTTCTGCAAGGTGTCAGGACGTGGAATTTTGAAAAATTTCAAAATTGTCCAAAAAGCGCACAAGACCACAAAAGTTTGAAAAATTTCATATTTAATTTTTTTAAAAAATTTTCAAAAAATTTGGTTTTATTCGTTTTTCAAACAATTTCCTCTCAAGACTTGGGACAAGTGACTTCTCAAGACTTGGGACACGCACTTCTCAAGACTTGGGACAAGTGACTTCTCAAGACTTGGGACACGCACTTCTCAAGACTTGGGACAAGTGACTTCTCAAGGCTTGGGACACGCACTTGTCAATACTTGGGACAAGTGACTTCTCAAGTCTTGGGACAAGTGACTTCTCAAGGCTTGGTTCAAGTGACTTCTCAATTCTTGGGACGAGTGACTTCTCAAGGCTTGGTACGAGTGACTTTTGAAGGCTTGGGACAAGTGATTTCGCAAGGCTTAGGACGAGAGAATTCTCAAGGATTGGGACGAGTGTCTTCTCAAAGCTTGGGACGAGTGACTTCTCAAGATTTGGAACAAGTGACTTCTCAAGAATTGTAACAAGTGACATTTCAAGAGTTCTGACAAGTGACTTCTCAAAACTTGGGACAAGTGACTACTCAAGGCTCGGGACAAGTGACTTATCAAGGCGTGGGACAAGTGACTTCTCAAGGCTCGGGACAAATGTTTTCTCAAGACTTGGGAAAAGTGATTTCTCAAGACTTGGGACAAGTGACTTTTCAAGAGTTGGGACAAATGACTTCTCAAGACTTGGGACAAGTGACTTCTCACATGACGGCACATCAGAGCCAAGTCCTACAGAGATCGGTCCGTGCAGAGCCCGAGTCAGGCACAGACCCCATTCGTAAGTCACAGTACTTCAGACACTGTCCGAGAGACCGGTTCTGCGAAGCGCCTTGTGGTGGAATTTAGAAAATTTTCAAAATATAAAAGATGCTGGAAATTGTCCAAAAATCGCACAATACCAAAAATATTTGTATAATTTCACTTTCAGTTTATTTTAATTTTTTGTGTGCTCTTTTCAGACAATTTCCAGCATCTTTGATTTTTCTAAAAATTTAAAAAATATAATATTTTTTCTAAACTCTCCGCAAGAGATGCCTACCAAACTCGGTGAATGCCTCAACGTGTGTGCCGGACTCCTACCTCTATCTCACCGTGTTGCTGCCTGCGTCGGATTCTGCACCAACCGCACTCTTCTATACTCGGTCACTGCATGTCCGTGTCTGCCTCACGTGTTGTCTGCCGCACCTGGGATACTCAGAGACGGCACGTCAAAGATGCCTGCCTCGTTGTCTGCACCAAACGGCCTGTGCAGGTCTTGGTCTCTGCTGGTGAGTGTCTCTGCCTTACGTGTTGCCTGTCGCACCAAGGCTTGTCGTGTCATACAGAGATCGGTCCGTGCAGAGCCCGAGTCAGGCACAGACCGCATTCGTCAGAGACAGTGCATCAGAAAGAGTCCGAGAGATTCCGATTCTACAAGGCATCACGTAGTGGAATTTTGAAAAATTTCATAATTTTCAATGAATCAAAAGATGCTGGAAATTGTCCAAAAAGCGCACAAAACCAAATAAATTTGAAAAATTTCACCTTCAAAATTATTTTCAAATTTTTCAATTTTTTTTGGGTTTGTGCGCTTTTCGCACAATTTCCAGCATTTTTTGATTTTTCGAAAATTTTGAAAAATTCGAATATTTTTTCTCTATCTCACCGGGTTGATGCCTGCCTCGGTGTCTGGACCAATCGGCCTCTTCAATACTCGGTCTCTGCAGGTCCGTGTCTGTCTCACGTGTTGTCTGCCGCACCTGGGCTATTCAGAGACGGCACTTCAGAGCCGTGCCATACAGAAACCGGTCCGTGCTGAGCCCGAGTCAGGCACAGACCGCATTCGTCCGATAAACGGTACATCAGAAACAGTCCGAGAGACACTGGTTCTGCAAGGTGTCAGGACGTGGAATTTTGAAAAATTTCAAAATTGTCCAAAAAGCGCACAAGACCACAAAAGTTTGAAAAATTTCATATTTAATTTTTTTAAAAAATTTTCAAAAAATTTGGTTTTATTCGTTTTTCAAACAATTTCCAGCATTTTTTGATTTTTCGGAAATTTTGAAAATTTTAAACTTTTTTAACCATCCCCAAGATTTGCATGCCAGCCTCGGAGAATACCACATCCTGTCTCTGCTGCACTGGGCCTTTGTCTCCCCCGACTGCTGACTGCCTCGGTGTCTGCACAACCGGCCACTGCAGGACTCGGTGTGCGGCCGACCGTGTCTCTGCCCGTTTCGTTCTCTGCCTTAAGTAGTGTCTGCCACACCTTGGCTTTTCAGAGACGGCACGCCAGAGACCATGTGAGGCAACGACCGTGTTCGTCAGTGACACAGTACATCAGAAACAATACGACAGAGATTGGCATCAGGTGGGGAGAATTTTGAAAAGGCTTGGGACAAGTGATTTCGCAAGGCTTAGGACGAGAGAATTCTCAAGGATTGGGACGAGTGTCTTCTCAAAGCTTGGGACGAGTGACTTCTCAAGATTTGGAACAAGTGACTTCTCAAGAATTGTAACAAGTGACATTTCAAGAGTTCTGACAAGTGACTTCTCAAAACTTGGGACAAGTGACTACTCAAGGCTCGGGACAAGTGACTTATCAAGGCGTGGGACAAGTGACTTCTCAAGGCTCGGGACAAATGTTTTCTCAAGACTTGGGAAAAGTGATTTCTCAAGACTTGGGACAAGTGACTTTTCAAGAGTTGGGACAAATGACTTCTCAAGACTTGGGACAAGTGACTTCTCACATGACGGCACATCAGAGCCAAGTCCTACAGAGATCGGTCCGTGCAGAGCCCGAGTCAGGCACAGACCCCATTCGTAAGTCACAGTACTTCAGACACTGTCCGAGAGACCGGTTCTGCGAAGCGCCTTGTGGTGGAATTTAGAAAATTTTCAAAATATAAAAGATGCTGGAAATTGTCCAAAAATCGCACAATACCAAAAATATTTGTATAATTTCACTTTCAGTTTATTTTAATTTTTTGTGTGCTCTTTTCAGACAATTTCCAGCATCTTTGATTTTTCTAAAAATTTAAAAAATATAATATTTTTTCTAAACTCTCCGCAAGAGATGCCTACCAAACTCGGTGAATGCCTCAACGTGTGTGCCGGACTCCTACCTCTATCTCACCGTGTTGCTGCCTGCGTCGGATTCTGCACCAACCGCACTCTTCTATACTCGGTCACTGCATGTCCGTGTCTGCCTCACGTGTTGTCTGCCGCACCTGGGATACTCAGAGACGGCACGTCAAAGATGCCTGCCTCGTTGTCTGCACCAAACGGCCTGTGCAGGTCTTGGTCTCTGCTGGTGAGTGTCTCTGCCTTACGTGTTGCCTGTCGCACCAAGGCTTGTCGTGTCATACAGAGATCGGTCCGTGCAGAGCCCGAGTCAGGCACAGACCGCATTCGTCAGAGACAGTGCATCAGAAAGAGTCCGAGAGATTCCGATTCTACAAGGCATCACGTAGTGGAATTTTGAAAAATTTCATAATTTTCAATGAATCAAAAGATGCTGGAAATTGTCCAAAAAGCGCACAAAACCAAATAAATTTGAAAAATTTCATAATTTTCAATGAATCAAAAGATGCTGGAAATTGTCCAAAAAGCGCACAAAACCAAATAAATTTGAAAAATTTCATATTTAATTTTTTTTAAAAATTTTCAAAAAATTTGGTTTTATTCGTTTTTCAAACAATTTCCAGCATTTTTTGATTTTTCGGAAATTTTGAAAATTTTCGAAAAATCAAAAACCGCTGGAAATTGTCCAAAAAGCGCACAAAACCAAATAAATTTGAAAAATTTCATATTTAATTTTTTTTAAAAATTTTCAAAAAATTTGGTTTTATTCGTTTTTCAAACAATTTCCAGCATTTTTTGATTTTTCGGAAATTTTGAAAATTTTAAACTTTTTTAACCATCCCCAAGATTTGCATGCCAGCCTCGGAGAATACCACATCCTGTCTCTGCTGCACTGGGCCTTTGTCTCCCCCGACTGCTGACTGCCTCGGTGTCTGCACAACCGGCCACTGCAGGACTCGGTGTGCGGCCGACCGTGTCTCTGCCCGTTTCGTTCTCTGCCTTAAGTAGTGTCTGCCACACCTTGGCTTTTCAGAGACGGCACGCCAGAGACTATGTGAGGCAACGACCGTGTTCGTCAGTGACACAGTACATCAGAAACAATACGACAGAGATTGGCATCAGGTGGGGAGAATTTTGAAAAGAATTGAAAATTTTGAAAATTTTCGAAAAATCAAAAACCGCTGGAAATTGTCCATAACGCGCATAAAAAAATTGAAAAATTTCAATTTCACAATTCTTTCAAATATTTCAAAAATCTTTGTTTTTGTGCGCTTTTCAGACAATTTCGAGCATATTTTGATATTTCGAAAATTATGAAAGTTTTCACCTTTTTTTTTTCAAAATTCTACCCTAGAGAGATGCATGGCAGCCTCGGTGAATGCCTCACACTGTCTCTGCCGGACTCGTCCTTTGTCTCACCCGATTGCTGACTGCCTCGGTGTTTGCAGCACCTGGGCTTTTCAGAGACTACACGTCGAAGGCCGTGTGATGCAAAGACCGCGTTTCTCAGAGAGACAGTAGATCAGAAACAGTCCGACAGAAACCGGTTCTGCAAGGCATCAGGTGGGGAGAATTTTGGAAGAAATTTTGAAAAGTATGAAAAGTTCGGAAAAATGAAAATATGCTGGAAATTGTCCAAAAAGCGCACAAAACAAAATTTTTGAAAAATTTCACATTAAAATTTTTCAAATATTTCAAAAATTTTGATTTTGTGCGCTTTCTAGACAATTTCCAGCATTTTTGGATTTCTTAAAATATTTGAAAATTTAAACTGATCCTTTACATTATGGATAACTGCCAGACCCGATCATAGAAAGTCTCGCTCTCCGTCTCACCGGCCATCTGCTCATCCAGTCTCTGTTAGACACGGTCTCTGCATCATTCTGTCTTCTACACACCGTCTCTGTCTCACATGATGTCTACTTCTCCCGTTCTCTGCCGGTCTCGGTCTCTGCCTCACCCGTTCTCTGCTGTAACCGTTCTTTACAGAGACGGACCGGAAGAAATAGTCTGTAAATATCAGACCCGAGGACCTGATTTGGCAGAATTCCCTGCGTAGTATATAAGCAGGAAATAAGTATATTTACTGAGATGTATTGATTTATACATAAGGTTGTGTTCGTTTAACAACACTGGTTTTTTTTTCGGATACGTGAAATTCGAGCACGAAACAAAACGTATCTAGATGGTCTAGTAGTATCTGGATGGTTTAGTAACCCAAAATTTCCGTTATTATTCATTAACACGTAATGTGCTCGGTTTTGTATATGTACAAAATTTGAAATGGGGAGGGGGTGACTGTACAAGACAAGAGGCCCCCAGGAGAAATGTCAGCAGTATACGGGACGCAATATTCTCCATCACCCGACACTGGATGGACTCAACGTAATGTACAGAATTCGCTGGCGGCGTAGACAAGTACAGGCTAATGAACGTGTAGTGCAGGGTCTGTCAGAGATCATCTCTCAACCATACTAACATCCAGTCAGACATATCATGGCACACAAGGTACTGTTGTTTGCATACACATGATTTTTTACTCGAGTACAAAATATTAACTAGTTAGTGAAATACAAATAAAATACAATTATTAGCTAATCGTACTAGATGAGATTTTCAATTCGTGAACAGATTTGGTTAAAAAAACCCGTAACAAACGTACACTGGGCTATAACTTGTGTTCAAAAATTCTTCCGCCGATACACAGTTATCATGCGGAAGATTTTACAGGATTTTTCCTTTACTAAAATAAGATCGAAACATCCTATGGCGAAAAGTTTTTGACGCCTCTGCCTTTAGTACAAGCGGGCTACTCGTGTAAACCCCCCACCCCCCCCGACACAGTTTTCGTCTCATGTTTATTTTACTAAACTAACTTTAACGGTGAATTTTCGAATTCAGATAAAAAACACGAAAACTAAAACATGAAATTGGGTAACAAAATACAGTACTTTCGGCCGTCATTGAGAACTAATGGATCTATGACTGGCGTAATGGCATAGATTGAAATTTTTGTGAGAAACACGCCATGACATTATAGAAGCATTGTCATCTGAGCTTTGAAGTTCTGTAAGGGCAGGATTTTGCTATTACTCTAACCGTAAGATTGGCGGAAAGAGGAATGAGCGATAGCCCAGGGCCTGGAGCCTGTTGGGGCCTCGGGTATTTACAGGTAACAGAATTGCCTTCTCTCCTTATGCTGTTATCTAACTTTGCATTATACGAGGGTCGCTCATTAAGTAATGCCCCACATTTTTTTCCTCAGAACATATTTATTCAAGATGGCTCAAATTTAGTGACAATATAAATCAATGTTTCCTTTACACATACTATTTTTCCACATAGTCCCCATCAACTTGTACGGTTTTACGCCAGCGTGGAACAAGGGCATGCATGCCTTGCCGGTACCAGCTCTTGTCCTGTCCCCGTAGCCATGTCCTCACTGCTTGAATCACGCTCTCGTCATCTTCAAATCTTGTTCCGCGGATAGCATCTTTAAGGGGCCCAAAGAGATGGAAGTCGGAGGGTGCCAGATCTGGACTGTAGGGTGGATGGGGTAGCACCGTCCAACCCAATTTGGTGATTTCTTCCCGGGTTCTCAGACTTGTGTGAGGGCGTGCATTGTCGTGCAGGAGCAAAATTTCTGCTGGATGCTTGTGAGGCCGAACTCGTCGAAAACGCTTCTTGAGGGTTTTCAGGGTCCTGATGTACGCGTCTGAATTGATGGTCGCACCTCTTGGCATCACATCCACAAGAATGACCCCATCACTGTCCCAAAAGACAGTCATCATGACTTTTCCGGCGGAGGGAGTTGTCTTGAATTTCTTCTTTCTCGGTGATTGAGGATGATGCCACTCCATTGACTGCCTTTTTGTCTCTGGCTCAAAGTGGTGTATCCAGGTTTCGTCACCTGTAATGATCCGGGACAGAAAGACCTCTCCCTCAGCATCAAAACGCTCCAACAATTCAGAAGAAATCGTTTTCCTTTGAATCCTGTGGTCTGCTGTGAGACTTCGTGGAACCCATCTTGCGCACAGGAGCTCGGTTTCTTCACTTCCTGAAGCTTTAACTCTCTTAGCCCCGCGACCAACGGTGCTCCTATCGACTGCACAGCTTCCATACACAGCACACCAACGTTTATGAATGTTCACCACCGTTTCTTTTTCAGCAACAAGGAATTCAATTACAGCTCGTTGCTTGTACCGAGAGTCGTTCACAGACGCCATTTTAACAGTTCACTACAGCTCCGCTATCGGTTGGAATCATTTGAAACTCCGTACACGAACGCGGGAAACATCAAATCTCAAGCATGTAAAAGTACACTTTTCTATCTTCATTATTGGCTGAGAAAAAAAATGTGGGGCATTACTTAATGAGCGACCCTCGTACATGTACGTTTATCCAAGACCGACAAGACTGAACAACGACATTGGAATATTTTCGACAAAGGACTGTGAAAAGTAAACGATATTTTCAGATGCCTTCTGCAAAATTCTATTTTTGAGACACAAGTTTACTTGGGTACTGTTCGATCACTTTATCACAATGTCGTTAATGCAATTACTACAAGCGTTTTAAGATTTGGAAATAGGAAGAATTGACGCGCTCGTCACACGCGTTGAGAAGCTGCTTGTTGATAGTGGGCATGGGTGTAACGGCGCAAAGAATGTTGTGGCCAGACCAGCCAGGCATTAGTACGCGTGCATTGGCATTAGAGCATACATACCGGCGAAGATGTAGCCTCCTCCCAGACTGGTCACAGAATGCGTTGGCATTGAAGTCCTGAATCTTTTGCCAAAACGCCACGCCATAGCGACGTACGGATTCATTGGCGAAACACAGACAATAGTTAAAAGGTGGAGGATGTCCCTCGGGGCCACCAGAGAACACATTTGGACGACTACTGGAACTACGCACGATGGCGTCGGGTTAGAAATTTCATTCGTGAAAGATTTCAAAACCAATGAATCGACCGATGACGACCGATACACTGACACCCGCTGTTCCCAGATCTGAACCAAATCCATTTTGTTTTGAGGTGGTATTTGATCCAAAATATTTATCTAGTGCTCCCAATATAACCACAGCCCGTCTACAAGCTGGTGTGGGTACGATCAACGATGGAGTATCTCAAAATGTACGTGAATCAATCGTTCGAGGTGTGAATTCGTCGAAGTAGGAGGCGGACTGTTTGAACAACTTTCGTAAATACAAGTCAAGCAACCTTATTCATGTTTATTCGGCCTCATACACACTATTTTCTTTTCACATCAAAAACCGATATACTTTTCTTCGTGTATCTAAACCTCTGTAGGCCTAATACGGTATTAGAATTTTGAACATGCTAGTAAACCTCTCCAACACAAAAATCCATGAAAATCCGTTCAGCGATTCTCGACTTGTAACATGAGATCAGGTGGTAAGACACACATGGCTATCCCAAAAGTCGCATTCTTGCAAATCTTCCTTGAGACGTGTAAAAAAAGTAGCAGAAGATATATATTGGAACAGAAGGACTGTTGTTTACATTCTGAAAAGCATAATTACTTAAAAGCGATGTTATTTGCTAACAAGATGTTCAATATGAAGGAGTAACAAAAGAAAACTTCAGAACAGATCTTAACAAAAGCTCGATGATATGATCGCACGATGTGACGTTTTGTTGAATGTGTGGAGCGGTATTTGAATTTGAGACGCAGCATCACCGTACAGGTACAGAACGACTGTGTCAAGGTTTGATTTATTTTTTTCGAGCGGGTCGTGTTCAACCTGTGGAATTTGAGACCGCCAATACGAATCCCAGAACACGATAGCGATTGGAGTGTAATGGAAATTTCCTTTGTCACTTAAATAACTATTTGTTGAGTATACATTTTTTTCGTTTGTCTGATTTTTTTTTAATGGCGTATCAAGGGAATTGCAGCTCAGTACAGATTTCATGAAACGTAACTCGTTTATCGAGTTTCAGTTTTCTACAATTATGAGCTCATTACAGCCAATAAAATCCTTATATTATAAACAGTAAATCAGACTTGTATTTTGGTTAGGTTAAATTCGCCTCAGGCACAATTTTCAACCCTTCCAGTCGTGAGAAAGAATTCCAAGAAGAATCCAAACCTACTTTCTTGCTGCTTAAAATTTAGCCGCTCGAATGTTTTCTCTTGTCATCATATGAAGAGGTGTTAATTTCATAATCTAAGAGTAATATTCAATGTATGCTAATGCAATCCGATTTGTAGTGCTTCTCGTAATTGTAAAATACTATCAAATACCTGTTGAAATTAACAGCCAAATAAAATATAGTATTTTTCAACCAGGCACTGTAAAGTATCTCCAGGTGTTGATTAGAAAACCTTAAAAAAGTAAGAGATTTTATTCCGTTGTAAAATCATTTCCTCTCTACACAATATTTAAAGATAAAACAATGTCTCACAGCTACATGTTTCGACATATATTTTGTCATCATCACATCATTAGCATATATTCTGTAGTTACGAAGAGCGTTGCTTTCTTACGTATTAAATAATGTTTAATGTAACTTATTATATTTTATGCGATTTCCTATCCTTTTATATTACTGCTACGTTTGTTTTGGTTATATAATGATCCATGTTCACGAGATAACGTGCAGAGTTCACGTGTCCATTATCACAGAATCCAATTAATCAGAAAATCAATTACCGGGTTACAAGAAAGTCCTCGTGTACGATGAACTCAAGCTGGAAGCTACGTAAATGAACACCGGTATGCCTCCTCTATCATGGACGCCCCAGCACTGAGAGCATATAGTAACGGGGACCATAAGGCTTACAAAAGACATCGGCAGAGAGTCGAAAACAATTACATGTTTGAGGAGCCGGGGATAAAACCTTTCCGAGGCTGTCTACTACAGGAAAATCTTTTTGTTCTGTCATCATTCTACTGCCCCAGATGTGTCAGTTTCTACCGCATCTCTGCCTAATTTTCCAAATAAAAATGATCCTCACCCCGATATTTTGTGTCGAGGATGAACATATTTATCTACGACGCCCTATTTTCAAGAAACAAGGCCTGACGGACGGAAGGAAATACTGATTTGCATACATACGACTGTTTATATTGTAACAATTTTCACTGATTCCACGTGGATTCTTCATAACAACAGATGTATTTATTTCACCTCTGACAATTGATAATGGTTTGCTGTTTACTGCACATGAAACAACTTAAATAATAAAACATTAAATAACTGTTCTCTATCAGTCCTCCTCGTCTCAGAGAGCCCGTAGTCGTATAGCTCACGGCGTTTGTCTCCTGTTCACTGGCTTCGTATGAGACGGATACTTCACTGCACAACACACTCGGAATTGACACTCAACCGAATTTAAGAGCGCATGGAAGAGAGTACGGGAAGATGGCGAGACACTACATTCATTTCCAGAACAATCGCCGACAGTCAAGATCTTTCTGCCTGCAGTGTCCATAGCTCACGGTCCCTCGGTGTCTGCAGTCTGGCTGAGAAGCTTCCAGAAGCCAGCACACGTAGCATATTGACGTCACTGTGATGGGTCGTAGGGGCACGCGACCTCAGTCCTTTAGTCAGCAACCATGCTGATGAAACAGACAATGAAATCCATTTTCATTTCTGTTATTCGTGGTGGTTGTAGTTGTAGTAGAAAAATAATTACCTGATTTTATATACTTTATTAATTTCTAGTTCTCGTGGCAGTGCAAACAAGTACGGTAGTCTTCTGGGTTATAAAACAGTGTAGTATTGTAGGTAGATAATAGAAAATAGAGGCAGTATGTTCCTGAAAAATCTCAACAGTGTAGTATTGTAGGTAGATAATATAAAATGGAGGCAGTATGTTCCTGAAAAATCTTTGTTACCTACCTGCAAGTCCACACGGTGTTACAAGCCAGAAAACAAATATGGACAGCTTTTATTGTAATTTTATAAATAACAGTTTCGGAGGGTTCATAATTTTAATCCCAACACTTGAAGACTCTTCAGAAAAATAAACATATAACGAAATTAGTTTTGCGTATTTTTTTGTTTTAGTCCAATATCAGCGTCAAAGTCGGTGTGTCGCTCCCAGAGAGAACACAATTTGAGAGTAAGTAACTGAGAATAAGGGGTTCAGGAGAATGTTGGCGTCTAATGGAAATGACAAAACAGAGACAAGACGAAAATTATATGACGCACAATTTGTTCCCTTACGAGAACATTCCCAATATGAAAAATTAATAAGTGTGAGGCGGACGCACATGAAGTTCACACGTTAAAAGACAATGATCCTTTCGTCTGTCGTTAAAACAACTCAGGAAGCTTCATCGCCGATTACAAGAAAATATTAAATAGGCTATATTGAAAAGGATTTTCACGAAAGACTTTCTGGCTGTGGTGCTCAGTGAAACTGGGGCAGAATGAGGACGACAGTGCCTGCTGTTAATACGACACAAAGCTAATGGGTTCCATAAATGCAGGGAATCTCATTAGAAACTGCACGGATGGAATTAGCGTAGTGACCATTACTTCAGTGCGGTGTGACTCGCACTGACTGGAGTTAATGCTCCGTATTTTTTTTCTCTTTCCTCTGCCAGTGGCTGCCCATTTTTCAAGATTTCTTGTCAGAACCCGACGTTTTGTATAGTGCTCAACGCATTCATGATTTACGGAATTGCTTTCCTCACACGGAATTATTCCGCGTGAGACTTACGGTGAAAGTGACTGTGTTAGTTATTAATACGGTCGAAAAATGGCGACGAACAGCAAATACGAAGATAACTCAGAACACGGCTACACGTGTGGCTAACGTGAACAAAAAAATGACTGTCTTCTGAGTCGTAGCGCCGTGTAGTTTGATAAAATTTAACCGAGAGGTCCCTGCTGTTTCCATCATCAACGCGATGAAACTACACGGTACTACAAGTAAGAAGACGGTCATCACGGACGTGAGGACCCCAAATCCTACTCTACATGAACAAAGCACGGACAAAACGCAAGATAAACTGAGACTACATTAACCGGTGTACCATGTGGAAGGCGTAGATATTGTAGAGTCTCAGCATTTTTAGCTTGAAAACGAGTTTTAATAACTGATGTTCATTTCCAAAGCGTCGTCCTTAAATCCCTAAAATAAGGGAACGGAAAGAAAGGGTGAGGAAGGAGGGGATCCCCTCTCCTGCCGGCGTTGTTGGCGATCGAAGAGAGCAGGGGCGCCCCCCCCCCTAATAAATACATACACAGGTACAAATACGCTTGGTTATACAAAGTGACATATGGGATTTTAAGCCCCTGCGGTTGAGATGTGGTAAAGCAGCTATGCAGTCCCGCATGAAGGTAGTCAATTTTAATTAGTTTCTGGGTTCCGTGACCAATTTCTGGGAATATTACACTGATTTACACTACAGCAGTGAACCACTAAAGTGATGTAGAACTGCCAATGTTATGTTCCAGTCATTACGCCGTGCTTCAGTCCCAGTTAACGTTTCCCATACTGCAAGCGAGGTAGCTCGTTCACAAATCCCAGTCAATTTGAGATCAGAGCAGCATCGATGTTTGTTAATATCCATAAATATATACTCCTGTGTTACATTTAGACACTTCAGCGCAATTATGTTCGCCTTCTTGTTCAAACAAACATACGAAACATGTACTCAATTGAAGGCGACAGTTCAACCTTAAAGG
>NW_019059550.1:195818-207792 GCF_000696155.1 Zootermopsis nevadensis | reverse complement strand
GTAGTCTGATAGAAACTGATGGACGTTTCAGAGGTGCTACTGCCGTTATCATCAAGGCATCCTAATGATAGGGAAAGTACATATCTTTTAAACGATTTATACTAGACTATACTGCGCAACATACAAGAAGATAGTTTTCTTGAATGAAAACAAATTTTCCATTTACAACGAAATCTCATGTTCAGGAAAATTTGCAGATATAGAATAAAGAAATGAGATGTAATGGCAGGACGCATGCGACGCCGGGGCGCCGTTGGCCTGAGAGCATCCAGACCGAACAGGATCCAATGGCGGAATAGAATAAACATGTGGGACAGACGGATGGATGGTGAAAAATCCCGTTTTTATGGGGAGTGGATTTCAACAGCGGTGGGTCATTACTCGGGAGATGGGACGCGGCTCTCGGAGTATTGGAGCAGCATGTGGTTAAGTTGTGTCAGATTCAATCAGTCTCGGTTTAGTTATGGTTAAGTTAGGTTTAGTGTGTGCTCTAAACTAGCATGCTCTGGTGTAATTGCTGAGAAAGCTTCTCGATTCTCTACTCTTAAGCGGAACTGAAGTTAATTTCTCGAAAATACGGTTGATTAATTATTTGGTTGATGCACGTCACTTCATAAATCAAGAGTCGTAGTCAAATTGACATAAATTCTGCTTTGTGTTTCCGTTTCCTGTCTCCTAACGCCGATTAGCATTCGATGACTCCTGAAGTAATCATCATCACTACGAGGTCCGAGCGATAACACTTGACAATAAATATAAAGACATCTCACCCAAAAATCAATCAAGAAGCTATAGAAAGGTCTTCCATTTTCAATTTACCTTGGACTGCGTCAAAAGTGAGGAAAAGCTCGAGAAACTCTCTCAAGGCAGCGAAGTTCTTAAGACACTTTTCATTGCGGAGATTGGACGCCTTCTTAGGTCAGCTTTGATTTGTCTCCTGAGCATCAGCTCTCCTCGGTTATGCTTATTTGACTTCTGGACGGCTGTGAGATTTCGAAAGCGTCTCGCGGTCTTAAAGACAGCAGAGCGGTGCATTTAAGACGCTGACGGAAAATCTTCCAATCTCGTGGCCAGTGCTCAATTTCAGTCACATAGTTCTCGAGACAAGTAACGAAAAGAGATGGACGAGATGTGGATATGGCTGAGACTCGAAGCATCCGCATGGCAGGAGAGTGGAAGTACGTCGTTTATACACACACTGAACCTCGTCGAAGGACAAGTTTAAATTTCGCAACCCGAGTTCGCATGAAACGAGGCATGTGTGAGTGTGTCTTACAAGAAGAAGGTTTGGAAATTTCAATAAAGAAGACATGACGAAATTAATTTCAGTATGAGGGGCGTGAAGTTCAGAAGCGTTAGCCTGTAAGGGTGACCTTCAACCCGTACGAAGTACCCACAACCACTAGACATCAAAATAAATATTACTTTTGATTAAATATATACCAATTAGTATTATATGAGGTGCGATCGGAAAGTTTCAAGACTGCGCGTATAAAAAAAACCCGTACACTTATCTCAGGTATTAAATTTATCCATCACCCTCGAAGTAGTTCCCCTGGGAGTGAACACAACGATCCCAGCGCCGCTGCCAAGCCTGGAAGCATCCCTGGAAATCTTTCTTTGTCAGCCTGTCAAGCACCATCTGCGATTCTGCCTGAATCTCTTCTATCGTCTCAAATCTCCTTCCCTTTAGCTGAATTTTCATCTTTGGGAAGAGGAAGAAGTCACACGGCGAATAAGGAGGGTGCGAGGGTACCTGAGAGAAGTGTACGGGTTTTTATACGCGCAGTCTTGAAACTTTCCGATCGCACCTCGTATCTGCTAAGTGTCTAAATCATAAAAATTGGTTCAAAGTATTTATAAGAATATTTTCGTTTCTTCTCACCATAACTTCCTTAGTTATTGCCAGTAAAACTAAAAGGTTCCAAATTCTTACCTTTGGATACGTAAACGTAAATGGTATCAGCCTCTGTATTGGACGCTCGGCAAGTGTAGTTGCCAGAATCGCCGTGTGTGGCGCGGTTGATTATGAGGCGACTGTGGGTCTTAGGACCAGGCTCGGTGCTGACTGTGACGCCGCCTCGAGATGTGTCGTAGTTGATCATTCGCTCGTTGTGGTACCAGAACACGTACTGAGGCGGGGACGGGCTCTGAAACAGGTACACAGACGCATTCTGGCAAAACAAGAAACATTAGACGTCGATATCACAGGTCGAATTTGAACTAAGAAAGAAAGAGAAAGTGGCAGGATCACGAAGTAGATGAAGAGGACATTAATTAGTCGCCCTCATTAGCTACTACGACAGGACTTTCGAGCGTGCACTCACGTGGATGAGTAGGAAGGACGCTCATCCCATTCGCCTTACACTCTGGAAAGATGTCTTTTGCATTTCTTGCCGGAGAACTCGTCATCTTTATTTTGAGATTTATCCAGTGACTCTCGGAGGTCGGTCTGATAAGAAGAGGATGTTACTACAGCTGTTTTCCACCTCCATCTCTGCCGCTGGTTGATGGCAAAGCAAACCCTTTGGAGAGCGGAGGTCGAATGGAGAACATCTCGAAGTACATGCTGAAAGTGTCCCTGCTCTGGAGACTCAACATTTGCAGATCTATCTGATTATTTTCTTGTGAGAGCCTTCGGTTCTCATTATAACTGTTTTGTAGAATGGGACAAAATGAACTTCTCCAACAAGCAAAGGGTTGAATGGAATTATACGGCACGTCTTGAATGCATTAATGGTTGTAACACACAGATAAACTTTCTTATAACTTTTACTTATATAAAAGGTTGTAACAACTTAAAAAGGATAGTTCTCAAACCATAGTTCGGTCTCCTAAGAGTAGAACTTTTTAAAAGGACAGATAAAAACTACATCTAGTGGTTGCAACTTATGGGTAAAATGTGGGGGTAGACTCCAACTTCTCTTTCCCGTACAATCTCTAGGCTTCTCGTGTCTCAAAGGTGGTCGTCTGGATTTGGTTTGATCACCTTGTTTGTTTGTATTCATTGATGGATGACGTGCTTCAACTATTACAGGAGAGACGCCATTAAACAGTTTTGGTTTCAACCTGGCCCTGGGAGAAACACTTTCAATGTCACTTTGCGAATGTTCTAAGAATTACATAAACCATTTTCTAAATAAAAGAATAAAATGGAATTGTTACATAAAGACCACGTTAAGAGAAAAAACCGCATGAATAAAAATACTATAATAAGTAGATATGCGGGTTGTATTTTTCTTATATCATATGAACGCGAGAAGGACGTGTTATAAGCGTGCCGTAACGTAAACAAGTGACGTGAATCATACCCAGATCGTTTCCTCACTCATAGAAAACAGCGCAGAGTTTCTGGATGAGAATAGGCAACCCCCTCTTTCTTTTGGTGTCGTATGAAGTATACGCGGGTTCTAAAGAGGACGTGTGATGCAACACAGAGACAGTGGCTTAAGAAATGTGAAGATTATAGCCTGAAAAGAAGTGAGGATCCATGTTCTAATTTGAGGGATGTCCTCCGCGTGGGAGGCACAGTCATTCATTTGGATACCATGTTTCTGTGTGTGTGTTTATCAAACATTGATCGAGGGTTTGAGGACAGTGCCCTGAGAACACTGGAACCTAAGAAAATGGAGAAAACTACGCACATAGAGCTTCTTCGTCTTATATTAACAGTTTCATTATATTAAGAATGGTCGACAGGCCAGTACGAATGGGGAAAAAGAAACAGTTACTACATTTCAATCTGAAACCCAAAGGCAAAAGTGTCCTTTTGTGACATTGCCGAAGATGAAATCATAATATCAAAACTGATATAAAAATAAACACTTTGGTTTGAAGGGAGATGCGACAGGTTTCTGTGAACTTTGCATTAAAAAGTGGGGTTCCGTAAAAGAAACCCGGAGAATTTTATTGCCGGGATCGACTGTATAAATATTTTTTTTAAGAAATGCCTTGCACCACGATTAGGCCTATATTCATTAAATTACCTGTATTCGAAAACCTCTGGACGTGTTCACCAGAAAGAACATTCGCTGGTCACGATTCACGAACAGTTTGCGACCTTTGGAACAAGTTCTTCGAAGCTTTGAGTGACGGTTTGCAGCGAAATGAAAGTAAATACGAAATAAATAAAATGTGAACTGAGTTTGGAGCAACAACAAAAATATTTATCCTTATACTTGGCAAGAGAATTAATTTGCAGAAATTATTTATTTTCCCGTAAACACCTAAATCCGTCGTTACAGCCAAACGTGTTTGCGTGTGACAACGTGAGGTTTACAGGTACACCTCTCTTGAAAGGCACCTCGTAAAAGCCTATGTCATGGCCAATACAGTCATAATATCATTTTCACAAGCAATTAAATTGATTGTCTCCAATTATAAACCACGGCGTAACACCATGTTACATCGTAAGCCCCTGTTACATTTTCTACATATTTATATGCATTTCAAGCCTCCTCTTAAAGTAACTTTTGAGACAAAATAATTTCTGTAAACTTCTGTAGATGAGTCTAGGTTCGAACTCAAGGGTCTATAGTTGCAAGGAATGTGGTCCAGAAGATACGCTCCATGCATTTATTTCGATCAGACTGCAACAGAGCCTGTGATAATCGATTTTTAAAGATTAAATCTTCATACAGAGTATAAAAGCCAGCTTCAACCTGGAAGACTTCTATTCACAAGTGACTTCGTTATATCAACTTTGAGATTTCATTTTAGTCTTTTCAACAGCGGAGACGTAATGATTCAGCATTTGTGTTGACCACGGACTGAGTTTGTCTGACAACACCGCTCGCTGGTTATAACTAACAAACACGTGTTTTCTCTGATCCTTACTTTTTAAACAGGCGGTGTGTTTTAAAAAGCAAGTTGTTCTGCAAATAATAAAAAAGTATCCTAAAAAGCCTTGCATGAAAGCGTCTACTACTAGAAGCACTGTTAATGGCTTTGAATATCAGGCATTTAGCCTCTGAATTGGCTGGAGTCCCAAACAGTGCTGACACAGCGGACAGGCTTGCGTCACGTAAATCATCATCCAGAAAAATTCCACCCAACGCAGTGTTATCCGTTAAAAATTCTCAAAATCTATCAACCTAGCACTAGAATCCCTTGCAATGTCGAGTGCAGACCATAAAATGACTCAGAAATACCAACACGAGGGTCGTGTATTTCAGCACGTTTAAATAAGAGATAAAATTCTGTTTATTTTTGTTGAGCAATTCTTTAGAAACTAACCCTTGTCCCGAAAATGAAAAAAAAAATTATGTTTGCGGTTGACGAAGATATAAAGAAAGTTTCACAAGGGTGCCAAGAAAACTTTTCTGCCTCAATGAAGTTTCAACAAGAAAATAAAAGGTAGCAACACAGACGAAGGATGTGCTACAGAAAACGGGAAGGTAGCACGTCCCCTCCTCAAAAAAAGAATTAATGGATAATTTATAATTGTAGTTGTATTAAAGTACAGAAGTGGCGTTATTAATTTTCAGAACGTACATTATATGAGAAAACAATATAAAATAAGCCGGGAGTAATGTAAGAATGAATACAGCTATAGTCAGAATTCCAGTTATTCGTAATTCCCTTGTGTTTGCTCTGTGTGGCTTCATTCTACCTTGCATTAATCACAATTATTCGTGCCACACATCGTTTAGAAAAAAAAACCCACCAGAATCTGTCTAATCTGAAGGAACTTTTCCAAGTTTATCTTCATTACGAAGATGAAGACTTTGCTTTGTTTGGAGATCCATATTCATTGGTAGACAAACGGTAAGAGCTTAAGACTACCTTCGACGGAAGGGTCAGACACGCGAGTTCAAGTCACGACATCGGCCCACTTCAATGCTTATGCTGCAGTGGCAGAAGATCAGCCTAAAATATGCAGCAGCATAACTTTTCAATTAATGTTCAAACATTTTCTGTGTAGAACTCATACCAACAGCAACTGTAAATAGACACGTAAAGGTGCAGGTTGTGATATTAGAAGGAAAAATATGTAATTGGCGAGGAAAGCAGAACATTTCTTTCGATGTCCGACGGCATTCTGATTTAAGGGGTCTGTGTTCGAATTTCGCTGCAGGCAAACAAATCTGTGTGGAAAAACATGTTTTACAAGCGTTTCTCAAACAATACTAATTTAAAAAAATATATAACAAAGACGCCAGGACTTTTAAAAACAGCGGTTTCAATGCCTAACATATTAAATCAAGATACGATGCAATAAGATTATTCACAGGAAGTAAAAAATACTAATGAAATTTCTAATACTAAGCATTATATATTGTTGCACTGTACAGTAAAACTATCCTAAGATCCGGTCACAGAACTCGGCTTATCCTTAGTAACAAGGCAACTCCCTTACAGTTCAAGGATGGGAGAGATATTTCCTAAGCTGAGGGAAAAATAAACAGTGATCTTATCCCATCCAGCGGTTCCAGATACTGATATCTTGGCCGAGGAAACTGCCTTACTCAGCAACATTCTCAGAATTAGCATCTAGGTTCGTGAAATTCGTTAGCATTTGCATCTAATAGCTGAAGGCTTTCGGGCTGGAGTGTGGTGAGAGGCAGACACAAAATTCTAACAGGTAGCAAAGAAATTTAACACTGGGCGATGTACATCAATGAAAACAGAATAACATTCGTCTGCAGTTTACTCGAGTGTTCATTTGCTTCCTTCAGACTGAGAACGCCATTCGTCTCAGGCACAAAGGCGCCGGCTGATATCCTGTAGTCTGTTAGCGTGCAAGACCCACCCCGCACCCCCCCCCCCCAAACCCTTAGAACCCAAACGAGAAATCGATTTGCATCAACCACCAAAAGCCCTTTATCCTGGAGTCTTACTTCGCGTACAGCCGTCTCTTCACAATACACCAATACAAAAGACATACAATTTCTAAAGCAAAGAAATCGCCAATCCTCAGCGGAGTGCATTTATTAGGAAGGCAGTAACAGAAACGGAAACCGGCATAGCTTCCGGAGCGAAGTTCCTGTTCCTCCGTCCATGACACTGACAAAAAAGTGTGGGTGGTTCGAAGTTTCCTCTCGCGCCTAAGGATCTGACATTCTGCCAAAGGCTTACGCCGTCGATCTAACCGCAATGACGCCGGCAAACAAGAGTGAGACACTTATCTCTCTTTTTTTTAGGACACACACAGGCGACAAACTTCAACTGTATCGGACTCTTATTACCTGAAACATTTGGATCTAATCCAACGTGAAGAACGGTAAATTATCATCACTGCCGTAATATCTGTACTGAAATGTCTGGGCGTGTCGCATTGTAAATCACCCGGACACGTAATGTACGATCAATATTTATCTTGTATATAGATTTCGTATCACGTTGCATTTTCAATAAAATCTATAAAGTTCTATTTCAATTCTGTATACAGTGGGGATTTCTTCCTAGCTTCACCACGAACCAGGGGATGCTTAGACGTCTAGTCTGCAGCTTTTAACGATATGCAGTAACATACTTCCTCCATGAATCATCGCTTCCACGTGCAATAATGCATGTTAATGCATTTCTCAACAATACTTTAAGTGCTATGCACTTATGTAAGCTACTGAACAGCGCGTGTGTTTAGTGCAAATTTATTTCAGTTGAAATGTGTTAGAAAATGTCGCAGAATTTTCAGTAAAAGTTTTCAGGGGGGACCAGTTACAAGTACAGATCACCTGATCAATGAGCTAAAAAGAATAAGCATTGCTAGACTGAATGTCAGATAAGAAAAGAAGAGACATTGGACGACATCGGTGGTAGACTTCAAACTTCAGCAAGAAAATATCTTAAACGATTAGAGAAGAAGGCAGGTGTTTCGAGGATATCTGAGCGAGGGGCCATATAACTGAAAACCTTGCGACCGTACAAGACAACGTTTGTTCATGACTGGAAGGAAAATGGCCGGGTGGCGAGAATACATTTTCGTAACTGGTCTGAGAGAAACGTTGTTCCACAATTACTTTCCTTCGATAAGGCATGGTCTTCTAACTTGGAGAGGCAAACTATTGGAACAGTCGTCATCAGATTACAGAAGACTCGAAACTTATTCGCTATCTGCCTCATGACGAAAAAAAAAGTGATATTTGGTGTGTCTTAAGTACGCGCAGAATAACTGGACCCATCTCTTACAATAATACAGTTAATGGTGCCAGGAACGTTGGCGACATCCTAAGCTCATCCTTCGCTGAGATAAGAAAAAAACAATTACACGGTGTTTTCCAGCAAGATTCTGGAGGATGGTCGTGGTTTGTGACACCCCCCCCCCACGTTCTCCTGATCTTGTTTGCGGGGAAGTTTAAAAGATAAAGTGTATAAAACACACATTTTTGAAGGACTAAGAAAACAAAGTCAGCCGTGAGGCTTCAGTAATTTCCTCGGAAGAACTGCAGAAACCTAACACCAACGCGGTCCACATGTGCGCTGGCTTAGAAAGGCAGAATTTGTTTCTGGAACACTGGTTGGTGACTTTTAATGAACCATCTATGACAGCTCACAGTCGACGTATGTTACCTAGGTTAAAGTAGCTCCGGCCACCTTAACATATTGCTTCTGCTACAGGTCAAGGCATGGCTAGCCACTTACGTAGGCGCCGGTTCTCGGTCAAACAGGAAGGCACAGCCAGTGATTTATATGAAATTTTAATACAAGTTTAGGATTTTGCTTAACTTTGTCTTTCGGGTGACAGCCGGGCCTAATGTTTAGAGTTAACTAATGTTTAAGCAAATATTGAAGTAGCTACTTTCAGGGTGGGTATGAGGTGGGGAAGTTCAGAAGGTTTTGTCTCCTCCCCCACTCACTGCCTGTTCTAACACTGTTCAGAATACTGAACAATGATCACACAAAGAAGTGTACAGCTACAAGGAGCGGAAATAATAATTAAAACGTCTGTAAAATTTTTAAAACTGTTCACATTTTGGTGCTAAATTCAAAGCAAATTCAGAAGTAACTGCTTCCATTGTACGAGAAATATTTGAGGTAAATTTAGTAAGCAACAGTAATTGATTTACTGAAACTTGAATTGAGAGACTAAATTTCGACGTAGCTGGGAAAATAATGCTAAATAATAACCTAGAAAAACTGATTCAAGTAGCATGGACTGAGTTTAAATTACATAGAACAGCGTCCAGGAAGAATACTTAAACATGATAATTAACTTTGGTATGTTTCATCAGCGAATCATGAATTTTTAAGTAACCACCCCTACTTCAAAATAATACGACCCACACTAAATTATGAAACAGCAATAACTCGTGGACGGGAGTGGAATTCAGACGGAAGGGCGGCTCAGACTGACATAAACTGCACATTAAACTTCGGTCCTCTTTATTTTCACCGGAAGGTTGCCACTGTCAGTGGGGTTATGGGAAGAAACTACTCCATATTAAAATTACGTTTACCTAATTTAGTTTTTAGAATTGTTTGTGGCCGTTGGAGCTAACTTTGCAGCGTATTAAACATTTCGTTCGCCATTCAGAAAATTATAACACAGGAAGTATTTCTGCGACGAGCGTCTCAGTGCGAAGGCCAACAGAAACTCGTAACAGCAAATGCTCAAGTCATGACCAAGATCAAATCTCTTCTTAACTTTCATCGGCAAACCGCCAACAAATTGAAATCTTGCCTCGAGCAGCGAGTTTCCTAGCAGTCAGAGTTTCAGCTGATTAATTTCAGTACAAATTTATGCACGGTATGGCTATTTTAGAGTTCTCTTATTTGCAAACATTTAGTTCAAATTTGCAAAGTGACAACCGGCGAACTGCTGCGCCAAAGAGAAGTAAATTGAATTAACTTCCATCCTCTTCACGCAATTCTTAAAACATTCTGGAATTTATCGCAAAATCCTGGAATACAATTAACAACTTTAGCGACCTCACAGAACACTTTGCTTAGATTTGGCGCGTGCTCACACCCAAAGGATATCCACAAAGCTCACAGCGCGTGAATATATTTCACTACCAAGGCTGAATCTAAACCAATTTTCCAGCGCAGGCAGCTTTGTAGTACATGACGGGTTACAGGATCTTACAGGCCTCTGTAAGGCACGTCAAGGTTTGCTGCTATCACCACGCAGAGGACACCTACAGAAATTTACCCTAAATACGTATTTATTTCCCCTTTGTAAGTTAACTACATTTATTATAAACGTGCAAACGAAAACTTATCTCCCTCTGAAATACGCCACATTAACCCCCGAGGGGTCACTATCACCGCGTTAAGTGCCAACGGTCACCAAAACAAATCACTCAACGGATTAAATTAAGGTTCGCGTTAGTTAAATATAAAAGGTAGTATATTTGCGTCATATTGTGAATTAGGTTAATATTTTAATATTTTCCGTCAAATCAAAATTTTAATAAGATAATAAAATATAAAATATTTAAAATATCATTTCACGTTCCGTATCGAATTATCGATAATTCGATACGGAACGTGAAATGATATTTTAAATATTTTATATTTTATTATCTTATTAAAATTTTTATTTGACGGAAAATATTAAAATATTAACTTAGTTCACAATATGACGCAAAGATCGACAATTCGATACGGAACGTGAAATGATAATTTAAATATTTTATATTTTATATATTTTATTATCTTATTAAAATTGTGATTTGACGGAAAATATTAAAATATTAAATATAAAACTTCAGCTGCACATGAAGTTCAAACCAACATTTATTAATTACCTCTGAAATACCTCGTTATATGTTGTACTGCTGGACAATTCAAAGAAAAGTACTTCATGAAGACGAATTAGAAGCAAAATAATACCAGAGCAACTATGTAAAATGGGCTTCTGTGTTACTTTCCGGTGCAAATGGCTATCAGAAGTGCGTAAGAAAAATAAAGCCAAGAAAACAGAAATCAGAAAGAAGTTTTTGAAAAGAGGTACAGTGCAATGTCGCTTTAATCCTATTTCGTTCTGAATCTCGTCGTCAGTTATGATATGTCATGCTAATGAGGTTTTTTGCAGACAACCAAATGACCAACTTTCCGATGCACGCTGTGGTAATGTAAGTTGCACGTTTATAAGCGAGGCCTAGCTGCTGGTTTTAAATTGTATATTGAACATTATGTGCGTGGGTCCCACCCGAAATTTGAGACCCATGGTTTGCAGTTACGTCCTGCTGGATTACGCAAATTCCGGTCTACGAACTGAATTACTAAGTGTGAAGCACAGAAATGTAATATCTTTATTCGAAATTCGAGCATAAAGAACTTGCATTTCGATAAGTAGAAAGTTTTGCTAAACTTTTTCTGTATCTTTGCAACGTAACAATTTTTTTTCGAATACAAATTGTAGACCTGAAATGATATACATTTCCTATCAGTTGCCAATTTGTTGTACGATGACTCGTACTTGAGAGAAACTTAAAAAAAGACAAAACTTTAATTTCAACAAAACGAGGGGGTGTAACGCATCGATCGAATTTTATCGAATACCAAATTTCATCGGAATCCGCTTGTGGCTGAAGTTTGCGGACGGACTGACGGAAGAAAGTAATCTCCATGTCCTCAGTTTTCATGCAAAGCACAGCTACATAACATACGCTCTGAGCCTTAAGATTTAAACGACAATGTGAGTTACGACAGGGGGGTTCCATGAGATAATGATGAAGGTAACAAGCACCTCTGAAACGTCGGTTACCTTCTACCGGACTGCACACAGGCACATGCACTGCATATGAATGTAAATTTCCAACGTAAAACATTTAAATGCACATGAAGAAGAAACTAGTGAGGTGTTACGTATGGAGCAGAGACTTGGACACTCAGGAAGAAGGAACAGAAATACCTGGAGAGTTTTGAAATGTGGTGTTGGAGAAGAATAGAGAAGATCAGGTGGACGGATCGAGTGACCAACGAAGAAGTATTGAGGAGAGTCAACGAGCAAAGATTACACGAAGGAAAGCCAACTGGCTGGGACATATTATGAGAAGAAATGGATTACTGAGTGATATCACCGAAG
>NW_019059550.1:98692-144839 GCF_000696155.1 Zootermopsis nevadensis | reverse complement strand
GCGCTCACTTTTCAGAGCACCTTTGTGCTCTCTTTATTTCGGTTAATTTCGCTGGTAACGTCCTTAACAGCATAACTGGTACCTTTGTAACATTTTAATAAACTCGGCATGAGGTGTTTTCTTATCATTACTAATTATCGATTTTAAGCTCTTAAAATCTTCAAATGTAATTTCTAGTGTTACTAATTTTGAATATTCTTGATGTGCAGCATTTCAGTTACACTGATAATTTTTATTATTTATTTAGTGTTCTGTCTGACGACAGGTCCATATGAACAGGATCCTTCCATCGTTTTCTCGGACTGGGACCTGTTCATATACGTTCTTGGCAGATGATCCAGAAGTGGTTTGCCATTGCCTTCTTCTGTGTGTGAATGGAGTAATTGTTGGGATGCCACGGAGGAAAACTCCGTGTTGCCTAGACCAAGGCCGACTGGTACCTGTTCATATACGTTCTTGGCAGATGATCCAGAAGTGGTTTGCCATTGCCTTCTTCTGTGTGTGAATGGAGTAATTGTTGGGATGCCACGGAGAAACCGGGGAAGCCCCCGGAGGAATCCCCCGTGTTGCCTAGACCACGGCCTTGCCCAACACAAGTTATAAATTCGGGCACCGCCGGGAATCGAAACCGAGACCCCAGGATTACAAGGCCAGCGTTCTAACCGCTAGACCACCGTGGCGGTACACTGATAATACGATGTATAAATTTCATTCGCATCAAACAAATCATAAGATTTCTCACGCACATTTCGGATGCGGTTAATATAAAGTTCCACTAAAATGTTCACCGTTGGCGAAGAGTTGGCCTTCAAGAAAATTTTAAGCACTACGAATGACACGGAGGTCAGGGATGTAGGGAACTTCCTGTTCTATAAAGTAAGATTTTAAAGACAGGTCAAAATTAGGAATTCAGAACTACCACTGGGATAGAAGGCACGGGGGCAATAAGAAAAGAGTTATGTAAATAGTATTAGGGATTAAGGAATAGTCACGTAGAGTAGCATTAGTGAATAGTTGTAGTAAGCAGTAGTGCTAATAGTGCTACGTATGTAAGGACTGTGGCCGTGAAAACCTGGTGTTAGGCGGCCACAGATCTCTGTATATAGTCTAAACCAAATATATTATATTATTATTATTATACATCCGGAAAACCTCAGGAGAAGCCGTTGTACACACTTAGAAAGCGCCCATAAAGAAATAGTTCTATCTTAAAGCTCATTTTCATACTTTCTTCATTACAGCTTAACTAAGGTTCGTGGTTAAGCTTTTTAAAGAGCGAAATTTAACTAGAAACGTTTACTCGACTCTGTATAAAGTTAATGCTGAGGAACGTGTTTTTATTTCGGACTCTGGTTTAATTTATTTGCTTTTGTTGAACACACACAAAATGGAAAAACTCTGGCTCCCTCACAATAGATCATCTACCTGAAGGGATATAACAAGGACAGCAGTTATTTCGGAATCGCTGTATTGACAGAATTAAACTAATTTGAGACATCTCTTTTCACTTTCCTGCGTTGAATGACCAAGATCGACGCTCGTATAGGAGAAATGGAAGTTTGTCCGCTGATAGAAAAACAAAAACTTCTAGTTCCCCTGTTCGATACACTCACCACAACAAACAGCAATGGCATTGACGTATCTACAAAGACGCGACGTTTAAAATTAAATACACATCATCCAACGGTCTGCAGTCACACGATAGAAAAATTATCTCAAATATCACCTAAAAGAGTCGTTTTTTTGTGTTACGACAAAAATTACACTTACGCAACATAAAATTTTGAGTTCACTTCAGTACTGAGACTGGTTTCACAATGTGACATTGATATTTTATAACGCACCAGCTCTTTGAATGAAGTCAGTGATAGCGTTTCTAATCTGCTGTATGGTGCTGAAGCATACTTGTAAAAATTACAAGAAAGTAATTTAATTTTGTCAAAATATCCCTAACCTAACTCAGGAACTTCATGTTGCAGGGTATATAGAGAAATCTTATAATAACCAAGATCGTTAAGAAACTCCCCAACTCCGATGGTTTATGGCAGTATTCACAAAAGTTCGCAGTTCGACTCGACCCTAAGCCAATTGTGTTCGGTCCACAAGTTTATAGAAAATGTTTCTAGTATACGACATTAATATTATCACCCAAGAGACCTCTCCCCCACACCCAAATATTGTCCTTCCTTCCTTCCTTCCTTCCTTCCTTCCTTCCTTCCATGCCACTTGTCCTCTTCACTTACCAATTTTAGGGGAAGAACACTAATGGTGGTAGTGTTCTATTAGCCACATTTTTAATCGTCCTGTTGCTTTCTATCTCCTAGGTCCAATATTCTCCTCAACCCTACGCCCTCAACTTATTTTATTCCCTTAGAGTAGGCGACCAAGTCTCACACAGCTTAAAACTGGAGCTAACACCACGGTCTGACGTTCTTATCTAAATGTCACAAGAAATATGAGAATAATCACCTGCCCCCAGTTCAGTACACACCAAATGCCTCTCCGCATTCACAACTCATTGAACTTACACCCTCTGTTGAGCGACCTATAAAAATCTCTAAGAGAAACGAAGGGAAAAGTGTCTGGAGAGAAAAGCTTCGTAATTTGTGTTCATCATCACAAAGATCTGTTACGCTCGTCGATTCAATGACCGCATCATCGAAGATGACAAATGAATAACAGAATTGTAATCGAAAATATGAAGGGGAGAGACCACTTAGGAAACCTAAGCTTACATCGGATGATAATATTAAAATGAACATTTTAACAATTTTAAAGGGTTTGAAGATGGATTCAAGTAGCTCATGATGAACACGGTAATGAAACTCTGGGTTACAGAAAATACGAAGAATTTCTTAAGTAGATCATTTTTAACACCGACAAAATTAAAATCTGCAGCAAAGCTCAATTCGTAAAATAATCAACTGCATTAAAACTATCATCTTAATAAACATACGCCGATTTTTTTTTTTATGACGAATGGTTTGAAGTAAACTGCATACATTTTGAAACAAAATGCCTAATATTCGAGTGTGTTGTTTACAGTAACCAGCCACTCGAAAAAGTCAAGTGAAATGTCGTCTTAATTAAACACCAAACCTGCAAGTAATCAATTTAATTACCCATATGTCAGGTTCGTCAACAAAATGTGCATATAATCACAGAATTAAATTTTTCGACGCTGGGTCCGAGATATTTATCTCAGTGGGACGCCGGGACGGGCAGAGAGAGGTAGAATAAGGAAGAGCGACAGAGCCAACCAGGAGGTCACTGGTCACTAAGGCCTGTGCTCTGTGGCTTACACAGGATCTGCCCTCTGTGCTCGCTACTTACTGACTGACAAATGCTGAAGGAAATCGACACGTAGACTCAGAAAGTGGAGCGAAACGATAGTCCATAAGTTTCCTTCTCGTTACCACCACCCACATCACATTTTCCGCATTCCTTCCAGGGCTACAGAGGTCGGTCCTGGACAGTGGGGTCAGGTGACAGCCAAGTTAAATAAACATCGAATAAGCAAATAAAATAAAAGTATCTGTTAACTCTGAAGCGCAGTTTAACAGGTCTTAAGTCTTTAATCACTTCTCAAAATACAGAGAGTTTTTGTATGTCTTCGCACGTCTCAGAGTCTCCGTAATCGGATACCAATACATGGTCAGCGCAGGAAATGAGTTCCGCTTTACACAGCTGCGTCTATGTGACCCCGACTCTGTTAATTTAGAGGTCATTGTCAGAGCTTTCCTTCCGCACGTGACACAGACACAAGGGAACTGTGAATTCCTGTGAGGCTGGTGCCAAATTGCATCACCAGGAAGGAAGGAAGAAAATTCATCCCGGTCGTGTAGACCCACAGATGGCTGTTATGGGGTACGTGAGCGACAACCAGTTTCTGAAGAAAGGATGATTTCTTAAATATTCAAATCTAAGAAAGCACAGCGAATACACAAAACCGACAAGACACTACAATGAGCTTTAAAAAACGTGTCCGCGCATTATGCATTTAAACTTCTGCGCAGACAAGGTCACTAGTTTCCTTACAGCCATACGCCTCACCATTGTCTAGCAGCACGTATTGTTGTGACCAACTAACCTAACCTAACCTAACCTAACCTAACCTCAACGAAGAAGGCTAAGTCAAAACTAGGACGCGTCTTCAGAGGTGCATAATTTCTGAAACGTCGATGTTTGTTCTAGTAAGGTGACACTGGGAGAATGTATTGAAAAACGTCACTGCAGAATTTCAATCGTACGTAAATTTAAAATAAAATCTGTTTGGGATACTTCTCCATCAGATTTTACGCTGTTAATCTATAGGCAACGTGCCTGATCATAAAACTTCACTTAACAAGACTATTTGAGGCACCTAGACATAGACCAGAGGATAATATTAAAATAAACTTTAATAAAAGGGGCCTGAGTGGACTGAATTAGAACGGCTTATAACTGGGTGGAATGACGAAATTATTTGTTGTCGATAACACGTCTTCGGGTTCAACAGAAGTCTGAAATTTCTTGATAGGGATAAACAAGTATGGTGTTTTTAAGAAAAAATAAAAATACACCGTATATTTAGTTAAAATTCCGTGTTAATCAAAGAGTAATGTTTTTAATAGACTACGACACATCGATTAACACAGAGCCGGGATAGCTCAGTCAGTGCAGTGACTAGCTACGGGCTGGACGATCGGGGTTCGATCCCCGACGGGGGCAGAGGATTTTTCCTCTAGCCTCTGCGTCCAGACCGGGTCTGGGGCCCACCCAGCCTCCTCTACAATGGGTACCGGGGTCCTTTCCCGGGGGTAAAGCCGGCCGGGGCGTGATGCTGACCACTCACCCCCATCTAGTGCCGAGGTCAAGGAAGAGAGGAGCTATACCTCCACTCACCCCAAACGCCTACATGGCGTATAGTGGGACAAACTTTACTTTACTTTACATCGAGTATGTCGATCACGTGTAAAGGAAATACGCTTGTAACAGACGGCAAAAATCCGCCAGGCGTCATAAAATGCAACGCATTTGAAATTAACGGCAGCTGGAATCAGATCATGGGGAAAGACTGCATTTCAGCGTTCAGAGTTTATTTTCATGGATGAAATAAATAAACACATTACACAGCCGAGCTCAGCGACCAAGTAATTTTTAACAAACAAAACAGCGAAAATAAGCAACGCGTAACGAAACATGGTGAGCAGATGGATTCATCGCAGCAAGCCCACATCTGCAGACGTTTCCGGCACACATCGGCTCTTATTTTATCTACCCTGTTCCAAAGTATTCCTGCCCGAATCGTTGAATGATCATGAGGCTGGATGGAGTATCCTGTCTTCCTGCGCAAGATCAAAACATCCCACGTATTTTTCCTGACCACGAATGTTAATTTCCGTATTTACAAGAATCCATCACCTGACCGAATTCTGAGCCAGATGAATCCACTCCGTAGTTAAAACCCTGTCATTTTAACACTCACTTATAATCATCCCTCACCAACGTCTCCTCCTCAATTCGCATCTTCCTACCAAGATGTTGTTCCTTTCCATGCGTGCTACACGACCCATCAATCCCATTCTCCTTGATTTAAATATGCAAATTACAATTTCTGTGAACTATAAATGATAAATTCAATATTAATCTTCTCTTTTACACTATTTACGCATCTCATTATTATAAACGATATTGCGTGTGTGGTTACATAGCTTATTTCCACGCGTGTACGTCTGCATTCTTATCGCTGCATGCACCACAGCCTTCTACGTAAAGTCATACACACGACGGTCAATGCAACATAAACATCCATCACGAGAAATTAAAATAAGATTATTCATGATTTCATGTGCAAAACAATTTCGCGTTTGTGCAACCGAAGGTAAACACAAATGCCTCTAGGCACGTGAGTTTATAGATCATAAGTCAGATACGTAAAGGTGAAAAATAATTATTGTTGAATTATGATAGTAAAATAGTGAGTGCCCCCACGGTACCTTCATCCCTCTGATATCCAAATATTTTCCTCAATCTGTGCTTTTCCTTCAATGTGAGACAGTAACTTATACACCCACGCAAATGAACAGGTAACATTTAAGTTTCTAACTATCCATCTGCATACTTATTTCAAAACATTTTCGTATTTACAGCTACCAGACTGAAACAAATGATTTCGAAGCGCATGGCAGCAAACTTTCCCCACATTTAATCTGCTCTTAATTCCTTTGCGAGTGTCGTTTTGACATGACATTTTAACTTTGACAGATATTATAATGCCATATTAGCTGCCTATATACTCCAGTGCTGCAACCTATATATACACTCCACTGGCTCTGAAGTTCATTCGTCGATTTTTATCTTCTAAGTTGTAACGCCAAGTGGACTTCTAGACAGAAACCGACGTTCTGGAGGAACACGGCGTTACAACCCAGAAGACCACCACATACATCTTCCCCGCCCTAAGAACATCAAATCTCACACTTAAATTAATCTGTAGCAAGGCAGACATTTTCCTCTAAAAGGATGAAAGTAAAATAATGTACCGCTCCAAATGACTTTTGTGGATATTAAAGTGTGATATATTTTATTTTGTGTACGATGTTATTAAAACTTCAATGAAGCTTATAACGTGTAGCGTAACTCACAATAAAGTTAATCGAGAGTAGTTTAGGGGACGAAACACAAGGGCCAAAGTACCAGAAGGCAGATACGACATTACCATCGTTCGTAAACTGCTTTAGCCAGCCAAGTATTTGTCACTGAAAAGAGGTTTGAAACATCAGCATTTAAACGTAATTAAATCCAGAGGCAAGGGATTTTGTGTAGTATCCAATACAGTTAACGACATGTAACCCACGTAAGAAATGCCAGCCCCCTGGTTTCCATGACAAAAGTTATAACAGGAATTTCACACTGTTACGTGGTCCATTTCGTTGTATATAAAAACCGCGCAAAGGTCGGCTTTGCCTCATTATTTTTACTAGTCGAATAACTGTCCCAGCAAAGCAGAAGCCTCTGGTAGAAAAATGCGGGCTGTCTGCTGAAAGGGGGAGGTCGTGTAAGTCGCTTCCAAAAACTGAACCAGTAATAATAAAGGGAAGAACTTAGCCGTTTCTGCAGCGCCCAAGGCTGGGATAGCCCATAGCACTTTATGGGCTCTCACTGTGCTACGTGACTGTTCCGTCCACAGTTTTATGAAAAAAAAAAGAGTGCCGTTCGGCGCAATTCGACTGAAAAATAAAACTGCCTTCCTGAAAAGCTCGCAACGCCCACTTCGTGGCGCAGAGCTGAAACGGTGTCACGATATAATAATATACAGATATTAAAACAAGGTTTCCACTGACAAAACAGAAGCAGGATAATTGTTTAAAAAAGGAAAGTTCCCAACCCCATGCAAATAATGATAAATATAATTCCCTAACCTTTTCGCCTACTGAAACTGTGAGTGAAAAGAAACACTGTGTAGGTTTACTACTCATTCAAGAGCTGACATCGCTCAGATACTTCGGGAAAGAAGTCTCAACATCACAATTACGAAAGCTATGAATCTACATTCGCCATTCGGTTACCATAACATCGCCCTGATGACGGAGGCAGTATGATCTCTGAAACGTTGGTTAACATCGACCAGACTGCACAGCGCAACAACCCAGAAGACAGAAATCTTCATCGCCCTGATGACGGAGGCAGTATGATCTCTGAAACGTTGGTTAACATCGACCAGACTGCACAGCGCAACAACCCAGAAGACAGAAATCTTCATCGCCCTGATGACGGAGGCAGTATGATCTCTGAAACGTTGGTTAACATCGACCAGACTGCACAGCGCAACAACCCAGAAGACAGAAATCTTCATCGCCCTGATGACGGAGGCAGTATGATCTCTGAAACGTTGGTTAACATCGACCAGACTGCACAGCGCAACAACCCAGAAGACAGAAATCTTCATCGCCCTGATGACGGAGGCAGTATGATCTCTGAAACGTTGGTTAACATCGACCAGACTGCACAGCGCAACAACCCAGAAGACAGAAATCTTCATCGCCCTGATGACGGAGGCAGTATGATCTCTGAAACGTTGGTTAACATCGACCAGACTGCACAGCGCAACAACCCAGAAGACAGAAATCTTCATCGCCCTGATGACGGAGGCAGTATGATCTCTGAAACGTTGGTTAACATCGACCAGACTGCACAGCGCAACAACCCAGAAGACAGAAATCTTCATCGCCCTGATGACGGAGGCAGTATGATCTCTGAAACGTTGGTTAACATCGACCAGACTACACAGCGCAACACCCCAGAAGACAGAAATCTTCATACTCATCGCTGTGAAAACCTTAAATCTTACAAGTTTTCAACAGGTTTACGTTCTGCTCATTCCGTTCACAATTTTACAATTAGGACCTAACTTACAGCAGATCACAGCTCACGGAAAGTCCCTTTTTTCATTACTGCCATATTCTGGTGTTTGACTCTTTCACCACGACCCACAGTTTTAGCAACGCTAAAATCCGAAATCTGCTTTTATGTACTGCCTCAAATTTGAAAGTCGTGGACTGACATCTCATTCGCCTTACTACACCGGCCTTTACTCTAGAGACGGAGAGAAATCGATAACCAGACAGAGGACTGAACCGGGTCCAACCCAATACCATTTTAAAGCGTTAGGTAGCACTGTAAAACCAATATTCTGCACTAAATTCAGGAGACATTGAAAAACAGTATAAAACATCTCAGGAGTTAAAGGGACTGTCTCGGAGCTCTGAATTCGATGCGAAAACAAAAAGCCTTTCGTCATTTGTCTTCCTCTAACACAAATCCAACGTGTCATGAACGGAAGTAGAAAACACGACGACGTGTTGCAGTTTCGAGATCACATATTCTCAACGCGAGTTCTTATTTCGACTTTGTCTCTGCACGTGTTTCCTGTAGACAAACAAATTAAAAGTGCTACACCTCCCGGACTCGGAAATTATTTACCTTTGTATTTTATTACATTTTCGCCACATAAAAAAATGTCTCAGATAATCGTTCTATATTTCCAACAGGTCCGTTGCTTATCGTCTTTATTATGAGTCATATATTTGTCCAATAACCCAGTTCAGAAATTAATAAAATATTCTCATGCTAACAGCTATGTAAAATGGTTGAAAATTTGCAATGTTTCAATGACCATCTCTGTTCTCATCCTCAGGGCTATTCACACTGTGTCGGCTGATAGCACGAGATGATTTTATTAATGACAACAGATTTAAAAGATTTTCCACTCTGAGAAAAGCAATAGTCCAGCTGAGTTTCGCATAAATCAGAGCTAATAATTTGCATAAGTGAATAATATTCGGGCTACAGTCGATCGACAGCATTTAATATAGACACCCAGTACCAGAAGCGATCGAGATCCTTCAGTGACAGATGTTAAACGTGGACATTCACTGTATGAGCTTTAAAGTACCGCACATGTGCATCAAGACAATAGGCATTTTAACTTAATATCCGTTTCTCCAGAAATTTCTGGCCGTACGAAAATCCACGGTACGGTACGGTACCTTCCACACCTTCCTCCGAAACTAAACACAAGTTCTTTGATGGATTAAATAATCCGTTCGCGTAGATTCTAAGCGGAGACTTGTCCACCATCTTCATTACACTCAATCTTTCAACATGACTAATGTTTTTATACCGAGTTATGACACAGGTGAGAAACACGGATGGCGAATTGCAATTTTACCAGCTGTGTCATTACAGACGTACATGTATTAATAATTCGTACAATAGCGTTATTTTTACACATCCTACACTCTAATCAATCATCACCGAGTTACCACCGTTCTTTAAACATCACAACATTACTTGGACAATCGAACTGTCATTTGCATTTTGAGTAATTGCTTATCCTCTCATTGCCATTTCGAGCAAATAGATTATACTTGGCTCCGAGCCTAGATAGAATCCATCCCGATGCGCAATTGATCATCCGAGAGCAGCGCTGTCCACCGAGACAGAAGCAGCGAATTGTAATGAACATCACCCCCATCTTATGTACGGGTTTCGAAAGTCCACACTGAGGCAGCCATCAGTTCAGAATTAGCGCCCTAGATCTCCATACTAAACGGGAAGACGGTGGCAACTGCGCTCTGGGACACTTCGATTAGTGAATCCCCTCAAGACATCTGAGGTGATTTCAATTACTAAAATCATGACGATTTGAAAACAACCTCTCTAGGAGTGAGGTATCTTCGTTTGTCTTCCTCTGCATGTGCCATTATCAGGGGCTTGCTTCGCAGTTGCCCAATTTCAGGACCCCTGCAATGGACACCCCCTAAACAAACAATTAAGAATACTTGAATCCTACTTCTGCCCTCAAGACGGGTGTCGTAGGCGATAGTTTCCTTCGAAACGTCGCTTAACAAACTACAAAACTATACGGAGTCATAAAATAAAATAAAATATCACAACCGAAACTTTCTGTATTTGTGGTTCTACGTCAGTCACTGTTAATTGCAAAAATCCTCTACAGGATCATGGGTAACCAAATCTGTGTTATGAAGTTTACTTACTCAGTTTCAGCTGTGCTAGAAGGCAAGACTAGAGCTACTGACAGGTAGATGGCGTTAATCCAGAGTCAAATGTGCATACAGACGTCGTCTAGCTAATCAAATTCAGATATGGGGCATTACTTGCAGCGGAACACAAATGAATTTGGAATATGGACCTGAATTACAAAGAGGGACTGCTGTGGGTATGGGAGATGAAACTACGTCATTTGTACACGTCGTTCACTAGGGGAAAATCAAATTGTGACAGAGAGAATGAAGGGACGAGAGAGAAATTAATAGATTTCAGCTGGATGAAATGTACCTACCCTGTCTGGGTGACTGACTACGTGAGCGCTGATTGAATACAAACTCTGATTCATGGTCAACTGTCACGTGTTCGGTTCCAACTTCACAGCGCACGCAAATGACAACACACACAAAATCGGTCGAAATTCTCTGGAACCCACATTTAACCTATGTTTATTTTAAAATATGTACAGGACCGACCTCCAGATGTAGGATGTCATCTGCTAGACATTTTAAGAGATGCAGTAACTGTGACGTTGGTTTTTAATTATACACATGAATATACTTCTGCTCATAATTTCAATTCCTATATAATCGACTATAATACACCTTTTCAGGTGCATTGTTTCGTCTGAATAATTCATGCAAAAAAAATTTTATAACAGTGATGGATTATGTTAGCTCAGATTGTATATGTCCTTGTCTATTATCCAGAATGATGGGAGCCGTGGGGATGTTCCAGGGCGGATATGGGACCACCCGGCTCTCCATCAAGGGTCTTTCGGGGGGGGGGGCACTTTTTTTCATCCAGAAGATTTTTGAAAGTACGCGTCCACGTCCTAAAACGTCATGGCACGATGCTTTAAGCACCGCGGGAAATTCTCCTCTAAAAAAAAACTTAAATTTCCTAATGCAATAAGAAAATTAAACTTGGAAGCTTGGAAGTATGAGAATTTTGGTATGTAATCTTCTGGAATGCGGCTATTCGTTAGTGGAGACAGGCAGTAAGGAGAGAAACGGTTCAGGATATTGTCAAATGATGGACTTCGATTGTAAATCCACGTAGAATAGATATTCGAAAGTATATTATCGCTCAGGTGGTCAAGATATTCTACAGCCTGTGGAACCCGGCTGTTCATTACCGTATTGACAACAGCCCTTCATCGCGACCGGTCCCTATCCTGGGCCACACGTACTCAGTACATCCAACTTCTTTTTTAAAATTGTTATCATATTTACGCCTATGGCTCCTTGTTTCCCGAATGAATTTTGTGTTTTCTCTGTTTCTTATGCGTGCTGTATGCCCCGCCAATCCCATCATCTCTACCTTCCAGTTACATTTCACTTCTGACTGGCGTATGATGAAAGCGAAATCCATCAATGTTTTACAACGTGAGGAAAGTTCATTTGACTACTACAACTGACGGCAACTGCTTTAAATAATTTTTATTGCTACGAGTAAGTGTCTCACCTCACAAATGAGCAGTGACGAACACAATCCAGCTTCAGATCATCTGAGATGCGTTACTGTATCGAACAAGAGTTTTTATAAGACGACATCGACAATTTAAATTCGTGGATTGTGATTTTGTTAAGAGGACTTTAAAGTGTCCAATTAATCCTGGAGGCTGAACGTATGATTTTAGTCGCTTACAAGTGGAAGAAGTACACGATAATCGCATTTTTTCTTATTTCAGAAGAGTCGTGCTTTATTGAGAACATATTTTTTCTTCAGTGGTTAATCTATGTACACGTTCCAATAGATCTATTGTCGCTAAAATTTAGGATGCTCTGAATTTCGTACCTGTTTTGTAGATCAGGTACATTTATTTCCTGAGGCGGTACATCCCCTCCAACATGGAAAGTCACAAAACGGAAAACTTATCTATTAATATTCAGACATCGCGAGCCTACGTAGATAATTAATTCAGTGTGTTAGCACGGCATATTTCTATTAATTCTGTCTCAGTGGGTTTCTAATTAAGACGCGGAACGTTATTTCGTCTGACAGGGGAACAGAGCAAGAAGCCTGCATTGCAATATTCCACGGGACAAAAGAACTGAATCACCAAAAAAAAAAAACCAATATCATAGCGCACACCGGTTGACATTCCAGTCACCAGCGTTCAATTTGATGTGATCATAACCGGGGAGAAACATTTGAGAGCTCGAGGCTAGTTTTGAAAATTGTAGCCCGTCCATCCAGTGAAAGCTTTAACAACATTTTACTTTCTAAAACACTACATTATTTCATATTAGATTTCTTGTAGTCATAGCGATTGTTGAACAAATTAGGGTTAGGAACACTTGTTGCAAGATGTCTTTGTCTTCTGGGTCCTTGCGCCGTGAAGTCTGGTAGAAGTTTACCGATTCCCTGATGATGTAGGAAGTAAGGACTTCTGAAACGTCCGTAAACGTCTACCAGACCACATTCTGCAACAACCGAGAAGACAGTCAGCTTCATACTCGCAGCCTTGAGAACCTCGAATTTCACTTGTTTGTGACGGTGTAAATTGGTATATTACTGTTAATTAAAAATGTGAGTTAAGAATCTTCTGAGGAGGAGGCCGGAGGAAAATATGGACCCGTGAGAAATAAAGAAAGTGGAAGATGGAGAAAATAATAAGCCTAAACATGTTACATACACAAAATAAGGACTGAAAGAACTAACTGCGATAGTTAGGAACGATTAACACAATAACCGGTTTGTGAAAAGTACGATTTTAATGAGGTACACTGGAATGAAGTGATTTAGGATAGTGTTCTATGACGGACTTCCGTGAGCACGATCATGGTTCTGCAGATTCCATACAACTACGTGATTTCCTGATCAGCTGGGGTAGCGATTAACATTTCAATAAGGATCTCGCATCACGAAATTGTTAGCTACTTACAAGTAAGTCAATATTCCGTTACTGACATTAGACGCACTAGAGTAACGATTCAGTTCTTGAACAAAACTTGTTCTGCGTGGAACAATACAGCAGTGAAATGTAAAGACTGCTCTATACATTCATGTTTTATATGCTGATGTGTACACAGTAGCATGTTCGCATGTTCAAATATTTGGCCCAGCTCAAGGATTTAAACTTCATTTTCTGATTGTATACGATATCTCGGCTCAACGGTGGTCTAGCGGTTAGAACGCTGGCCTTGTAATCCTGGGGTCTCGGGTTCGATTCCCGGCGGTGCCAGAATTTATAACTTGTGTTGGGCAAGGCCGTGGTCTAGGCAACACGGAGTTTTCCTCCGTGGCATCCCAACAATTACTCCATTCACACACAGAAGAAGGCAATGGCAAACCACTTCTGGATCATCTGCCAAGAACGTATATGAACAGGTCCCAGTCCGAGAAAAGGATGGAAGGATCCTGTTCATATGGACCTGTCCTCAGACAGAACAATAAATAATAATAATAATAATACGGTATCTCAGAAACGTACATACGACGATGTAGGGGTAGTTCGCGGACGATGCGACCATGTTAAGTGGCTCTCAACATGGAATGTGATCTTTCTGATTCCGTCATTTGTTTATCATAAACTGAGTTTCTGCGGCTGGAGTCCAATATATAAAGACTTCTGCAATGACCCCACCTCATCCACCTTGAAAATGGCAACTGCAACGTTTGCCGAAACGTAGGTTAACACCGAATATCCGACGCGGCAAGAAAGGCACGTCTGAAAACTCCTCATGAGGAGCATATGACACCAAGGAAGCTTTTACGAGTGGACCAGAGGAAAGAAACAGTGGTGATCGAAGTGGGGTCCAGGAAAGCTCGAACACTTCGCGTGTCCTTCACCGCAATATGCTGCAGTATTGAGCCTCGTAAGTGATTTAAAAATTCGAACCTGAAATTGCAACAGTTCTCACATACGTTGTCACTGAAATCCCGTTACTCCACTGTGAAACTAGAAACCGGGCTTTGCAGATTTGAAATATTTCAGATGAAATCCACACTTTCTTAACTGCAACATACTATATATGTATTAGTAACAATACAATGGTGGAGGGAAGGCCTGTCGGTTAACCCTAATTTAATCGGTTCCTCTAGACATGATATTAGTAAAAATATACAAGTATCTGGCAGTTAGAGGACTCATGAAACGATACGATAATCAGACTTTTATTAGTCATGACAGAAAATCAAACGCTACTGTCTCACCCTTCCAGGAAAATAAGTGTTGGTGTATTGGCTACACCATATGAAAAACAGTGTTCTGTTTGCTCTAACATCACGGTCATCCATCATGGCGGCAGGTGCGTACTATGACAATGTCTTTGAGTGTCGAAGGCGAAAAGGCCGCTGATATTCATCGTCGCACTGAGCTGAAGTTTGGGACCGACAGCTTTTCACGTTGTTGTGTTCCGATGTTGTCAATCAGTGAAAGACGGCGTTGAGTCAGCGCGGAACATGCAGTGAACCAATGTCCTGCTTGTGTTGGCTTTCGGCAACAAGGGCATATGTGAATGCACCCCATCACTGTGACACATTCCAGGGCAAACGTGAGCCCGTCACCAGTAATAAAATCCGCTGCCGACAGTCCAAATGGGTCATTATCGTCCACGAGAGTTCCCGTTCATATTCTTCGGAGATACCAGGTGGCGTTCTTAATTCTGTGAGGTGGGAGGTGGTACCGAACCGTTCTGAAAATCCATTTTTGTTCTGGTGTGATTTGCACTTCTATTGACTGCTTATGGAGCACCTGAAAAGCCCGTGGATCCACAAGCTTGAAGAGGGACGAGGTTGAGCCGTCAGCGGGATTAATGCTTCACTGCTGGAATCTGCAAGCCACCAAAAAGGTGGTCCTAATGCATTGCAAACTAAGGGTAAAAAGCGAATCGTTGACGAAAACTTGGGATATTTAAAGATATCACGGTGGTGAGGATGATAATGTTCTTCTGTCTAAATAACACAGTAGCGGGTAATTAGAATATAAGGCACTCGTTGCAAAAACGATAAATAATTACATTCGTTGTGAAAATCTGGAAAGATCATTTTGTCGACATAGATGGACAAACCTTACCACGGTGGTCTAGCTGTTAGAACGCTGGCCTTGTAATCCTGGGGTCTCGGGTTCGATTCCCGGCGGTGCCCGAATTTATAACTTGTGTTGGGCAAGGCCGTGGTCTAGGCAACACGGAGGCTTCCCCGGTTTCTCCGTGGCATCCCAACAATTACTCCAGTCACACACAGAAGAAGGCAATGGCAAACCACTGCTGGATCATCTGCCAAGAACGTATATGAACAGATCCCAGTCCGAGAAAAGGATGGAAGGATCATGTTCATGGACAAGCCTCAAGACGTTTCCGTACCAACAAAATAGTGCTATAAATTTATCTAACAACATTCCCAGCCCATCTCAGTTGCATTGATATCCTGACAGTTCTAGGTGGTCTCTATAAATTTGGAGATTTCGCGTTATGTAATATGAATTTACCCCTTAATTTGTCTTAGGTAGTCTAGCGGTGGTCTAGCGGTTAGAACGCTGGCCTTGTAATCCTGGTGTCTCGGGTTCGATTCCCGGCGGTGTCCGAATTTATAACTTGTGTTGGGCAAGATCGTGGTCTAGGCAACACGGGGTTTTCCTCCGGGGGCTTCCCCGGTTTCTCCGTGGCATCCCAACAATTACTCTATTCACACACAGAAGCAGGCAATGGCAAACCACTTCTGGATCATCTGCCAAGAACGTATATGAACAGGTCCCAGTCCGAGAAAAGGATGGAAGGATCCTGTTCATATGGACCTATCCTCAGACAGAACACTAAATAATAAAAAGATGGACAAAGGAGAGAAGCAATGCAAATGATTCTTTGAATAGGACACGAGTGTTTCGACTAACAACAATAAAATAATGCGTTTGCCTTCCTAACACGATTAAGAACTTCGAATTTCGATAAAAACTGAGTTACTCGAAAACCTGTGAGACTAGAAAATTTGCAAGGAAGCCGGTAGCTGGTTCCATCAGAGCTGCTGTCGAAACCAGCGCATCGGTTCAAGACGCCGACCCTTGAGCCACTTCTGCGACAAGTGCCAATGCCCCTCGTTCTGTCGCTGTAGGTGGACGAATGAGTTTAACAAAGTTTGAAAATCAATTAAACCCCTTCCAACTTCTCTCCGAGCCGTTTCAGCACTATATTCCTACATCCAAACTCACAGGAGGATAAAGAGACTTGCTTCCAGCTAGATTATATTAGCTTTAAGATCAGACAGATAAAATCAATACACATAATAAAAACATTAAATTGAGTTCAGGATTAGATTTTATATTCCGCTCCTAGAATAAAAAGGGTTCAATAAAAATCACGACTACAGTAACTTGGAATGTTTATAAAGCACTTTGCTACGTTCCTTTTTATTCATCTGGTTCACGCGAGAACATTTAACGAAACACTTTGAAACTTTGATCAGATAGTGAGACTGTAATTATACAAACTTTTCAGTTTCTTTAGTTTAGAATTTAATTAATATGTGCTTTCCTCTAATGGATTGGCACGAACGAAAGTTGTAAGAAAGCTTTTAAAACGTATAAATGAGCCCAGACGTGAACCTAAGCTCAAAATTTGAATTGATTTGTTAGTTGGTGTAGCGGTGTAGGATTTGGATAAAATGGAAGTCAAACGTTTATGAAACAAAAGAAGACCAAAGTCCACAGTGGAATGATTAAGAATAATAAAACTAGTGGACCTTAAAAGACGCGGTGGGCCTTCAAAGGTTCAAATAAAGAGACAAGAACCCGGAATGCTCTACCAAAAAGACGTAGCACTTTGAAACAAATGCAGTGGCGTTTTCAACAGTTAATATCTTGAAGATTTCTGTCTTCTGGGTTGTTGCGCCGTGTAGAAAGGTAGATGTTTAACAACGTTGGAAAATATCTTCCATACTACACGGCGCAACAACCCAGAAGAAAGAAATCTTCATACTCACCGCTGTGAAAACATAGTAAATATCCTTTTAATACATACAAATTTTTAAAGAATCATTTACAAAACGAATTTTTCAAAATTCGATTTTAGTAATAGGATCAATTAGCCATCCTTTGTCTTCGAATTTTTGGCGGATTACAGGATATGCGAACTGAGGTCTCCGCGACAAAATATTTATGAAAATACGATCCTATAACAGCTAAGAGGTAGCCTAATCTAATTACTTAGTATTATCAAGAGATTTCGAGGTCAACAAGAATGTAACCAGTGAAAGTCTTTGAAGTATAAAGCTATAGTAGTGGATCAAACACTAGAATGTTCAATAATTTAAGAACATTGAAATATTTGAGTGTTTAATTTCCCGCAATCGAAAATAGAACACATACGATGCCTTAACCTAGTCAACTTGCATCGTCACTGCGCATCACCTACTGCGCAGATACCCCTTTAACCTAACCTAACATAACCTAACCTAACCTAACCTAATCTAACCTACCCTAACCTAACTTAACCTAACCTGACCTAACCTAACTTAACCCAACAGGTGTAATACGCAACGAATTTTCGAAATAGAGCATGGATGGTCGGAAATTGCTAAAATTTTGAATGGACGTCGTGCCACAGGTATATAACAAAAATTCATACTCTTTCGTGTCACAACACTTGTAATAAATCCACACGAAGGCATCAAAGTCGCGAGGTGGAAAAAACGAGAAATCGGCCACGATCACCAACATCCGACATCATCAACAAGGAATTATGCAAAATGACGTTACTTTATATTTTCTAACTGGTGTTCATACGTGCACAGAAACGTCATAATACCGACAAATGCCCAAAATGACTGCAGAAATGTTATTATGCCGAAGAAATAGATAGTGATTACGGTTATCTAAGCGCGTTGTAGCTTCATACGTAATCATTCGCGCACAGAATTCACTATACGTAAATAAAGGTGTTACAATTGAATCCAAACACATTCAAATGACGGAAATTAAGAAAAACAATTAAATATCCAATATGAATTGCAATGATCAAAAACGTTTTCGAAAAGTATGCAACTGTTCGTACGCATTTAAAAGAGCGTACAGATGGCAGTATGTGTAAAATGACTTGTCGAATTAGACTGGTGATGGCGTGTTGTTGCAGACAGGTAAATCAATATCCCATCTAAGTTGCGATTGGTCGAAATCGGAGCACACAAATACACGAACTCTATCGGAGAAAACAATAACCGAAAATTACGTGGTTCGATTTGATTGGATAGACCCGTCACAATCACCTATCACATACGTGAGATAGATGTCAGCCCCGGAAGTGAAAGTCAGTCGATATTGATATTTGTCGAGAGGCAATGCAGTCTCCGTGAGATTTTGAATTTACCGAAGTGCTATTCACCTTCTTAATTTCAAGCTTTCGTACGTCTGTACTCAAACATATATGTTCATCGGGACAATTAGCAACATGTATTCCCTGCTATACATATGAAACTACTGTGTGCTTCGTATACTGAAGACGAGAGGAAGTTCTCCTTCCAGTGACGTATGCAAGATGGAGACAATTAGAACACTACACTTACGGTTTGATGTACGTGTGAATTGCCGAGATGTGGAATTAAACTAAGTGAATTACCTTTCGACAATACACGTATGCACAAAAGAGGCTTGTGTTTCCTATGGTGACAGCAAAGTAAACTCAACATGTACCTGGTTTAAAGGGGTTGGGCGTGTCTAAATGTGACGTTTGTGTGTATATGTATACATATATATTTCTGACAAAGCCTGTTCTTTGTAATATCTCGATACATTTTAAAATAAAATTTTTAAATGTGTACTAATAATTCTTAAGCGTAAGCAGACTTCAAATGCAATTAAACAACCACAGTTGCGGAAGAACATGCATAAGTGACGTGAGCCAAGATTCTTTTGATGATAAGAATAAGGTAAGAAATGTAAAATCTTTGAAGTGTAAAGCTAGAGACCCAAACAAACGACTGTTCTATATTGTGAGAACACTGAAATATTTGAGTGTTTAGTATCCCACAATCGATAATAGAACTCACACAATGCCATAACATAGACCATTTGCAACACGTCACTGCGCATCAAATTCAGCGCAGATGCCCCATTAACCTAACCTAACCCAACGTAACCCTACAGGAGTATTCTGCGTCAGCTGAACATGGCGCCCTGCGCACGAATTTTCGAAATATAACATGGATAGTCGGAAATTGCTAAAATTTTGAATGGACGTCGTGCCACAGGTATATAATAAGAATTCACAGTCTTTCGTGTCACAACACTTGTAATAAATTCACACCAAGGCATCAAAGTCGCGAGGTGGAAGGAACGCGTAATCTGTCAAAATCACCAATATCCGATTGTTTCATCAAGGTGTTATGCACTCGATATATTTTAAAAACAAATTAACATGTGTATTAATGGTACTTAAGCGTAAGCAGACCACACTTTCAAGTCAACTACTACAATTGCGTAAAATCAAACTTAAGTGACGTGAGCCGAGAATCTTTCGAGATCAACAAAAATGTAACCAGTGGAATGTCTTTGGTTCAATAATTTAAGAACATTGAAATATTTGAGTGTTTAATTTCCCGCAATCGAAAATAGAACAGAACATAATTGATGCATTAAAGTAGTCAACTTTCATCGTCACTGCGCATCAGCTACTGCGCAGATGCCCCGTTAAAATGATACTGAACTTGAATCAACCATGCATTTGCAACTAAACGTAACACAGTTCGACATGGCGTCGAGCTTGGTATCCAGCGTTTATTTCGCATTAACAAAAACGTATTTTCTTTGAAATGTAAGTTAAAAACACGAGTGGAAGAAAAAGTAAGGCTCGCAATTTAATAAGCACGTTTTAACCCAGATTTATGAGAAAATAAAGGAAAAGAAACTACAGCTCTCATTTCACCGCAGCTTCGACACTTAATTCGAGCCGCCAACATCACGAGCGCTGTTCCACGAAATTCCGCTAGGCCGCAGACATAAGAAACACTGAAGGTACTCATTATGTACCGTACTCACAGTTTCCCGACCCCCCCCCCCCCCCACCGTAGTTCATATTTCACGTACTTTGATTTTATATATCGACTCTATGATTGGTTGTTGCTGTAACTAGTTAGACGGTAGGATGAGTTAAGTATCGCTTTACTCACAATTTCATTTCTCTTTGTACATCGTGAATCTAAGAAAAAAAGCTGTAGAACTAGCTCGAATTTGAATTTTAAAAAAAATTCATTGCTACCACGATCTCGAGATTTATATATCCAAACAAATCAAAATAAAATAGTAGCAAATTTTATTGCGTTTTAGCAAAACTCAGTAGATATTACAAATCTTTAGAGATTTTCGTGTGGCTTGTAGTTAAGAAAGAATTGAACGCATGGTCGCAATTACTTCGCCTCTGTTCCGCTGTCAAGCTGAATAAAACCTCAAGCGACGTTTTCGGAATAATCTACCTGTACAGTGGTTTCATAAGATGAATTTTTCTTGATGACAAACGCACAGGTTTTAGATATAATTCCTTTTTTGGAGAAGGGAACAACATTGAATAAAAACGGGTAACAGGTAATTAATCCACAGCATGAATTGTATACAATAATTATTTCGCAAAGACTCGCAACTTACGGCCTCATTTCAAAAGCGCAGTTGAGGCAAATTAAACTTAAGACAGGACCAGGAGATACAAATAACAAACACTGAGTAGGCAGACGACAAGAGGCTTGACTGAAACCACAGATTATCTTGACGGTGAACTGACGGTTGTTTACGGTACGAACAAATTATTATTTCCACGAGTTTCATTTCATTACAGAAAAGAAACAAAGAACTTAATACTCATGTCGTGGAATTGCACTTCTGTAAAAAAAAAAAACATGGAAATAATTTAATTATTTTTCTCGAAACGAAGTCAGTTTTGCCTTTCGTAGCGTCCTTAAGCATCGTGTCACGTACATAAAATATTTTGGAGAGAGAGTTAAAGCTCCATGCATTTTTAGCCTCTCATTGCCACGCTCTAGTCAATATAACACAGGGGAAAAATGCTCTCCAGGCGTCTAGACGGACACCACAGTCTGCATGCACGTGGTGACAATGCGAAAACCAGCGTCACTTTCGAAAACCAAAAAGCGATCGCCCTGTGTTGATACAATCGGGAATGAAAACGTACAGAAATATATTTTTATTGTGTTCACGTAATGCAATTTGTGCAAAAAAATTCTTAATCACAGATCTTTAAAGTTGGATAAACACAGAACTTTAACACGACTTGTGGATAGAGAGTAACGCAGTTTTACTCAGGCAATTAACACGTATTTTTACCGCCACACTAAATTTCAGGAATGAATTACTACACTAGCAGGAATTTGCCAAAACTGAATATCCTCTTAACAAACACGAGATGAAGACATTAAATACAATTTCTTCCTTGAATAGCTTACCTTTTTTTTACTTTTAAGTATTTTCTCTGCTATTCGTGAAATATGAGGTACATCTTTCACATTGTAATTTTCATTTCATAATCAAAAAAGCAATTTCCCGCACATTTAGCGATTATAACAGCTAATTAATTGGTCTCGGTTCCGTTTAGATAATGGGAAGCTGACAGCTTTCATTTTCTTCTCAGTCTACAGGTTGTTCATTACCATCTGTTGTAATATTAATTCAGTCGCCCCAGAGAACAGGGAATTAGGTGGTCAGATCGTCCTAATGACTGTGGTGATACAACCGAGAAGCGAGGAGATTCAGTAGACAACATTTAACTCATGATTCAACTGCAGTTACACATGAATTTGAAAGAGGCTCTCTCCAGCAGCTCGATATAATCATATCTTACAACACTATTAGTGTTAATACAATGTGTCCGGTTACTTAGTTCGCCCAAGAATACCTAAGGCGTTAATGCAGGCGGTAAAGTTCTGAAATTGTACCGGGTAGGAATCTCCCCAGTGTTACGGCAACTGACGTTTTAATTTTTTTTTAAGCCTGTTCAAATTACTTCAGATAAAGTATAATTAAACAGGAAGGAAACCTGTCCCATCCCAACATCTTCGACGCTACAACGAGAGTTTCGATAATTAAAGTAAGAATCAATCAGACGATATAGCATTTACGCAATTGCAAATGAAAGAAAATAATTTCAAAGTGATATTAATAATTACGCATAAGCTTGGAGAAAGTCAAGTGGAAAGATAGGTCGGTACAGGATTTGATGGCAAATTGGCACTTTTGGATAACACGAATCAGTAACTAAAACATCCATAGTTTAAGTATTAATGCAGTAATTACCTGTTTGAATTATAAATGTGGGAGATTCTACGCTATGCACAGAACACTAACAATGCATGTGTGTTAGTTGAAACACAAGGCTGGAGAGACGTGCATTATGAGAAGATCCGTAAAATTAGATTTTGGGTTGGAAAATATAAGGCAAGAGACCACTTGGAAGATAATATTAAAGTCGATCGTAGTGAAACCACGTTACACGGCATGCATGAGGCTCTGTGTGGGGGACTCTGGGAAGACGTTACGGGAATTTTGTAACAGAACTACAGATAGCTTCTAAAAAGGGCTCTGCCCCATTCATTTAGTCAAATAGTTGGTCTTGACAAAACACGACACAGATTTTCCAAAATACAAACGGCACCAGCAACCAGCAAAAGACTGCGGTGACGACTGGAACTGTTTGCTGAAATATCAATTCGATTCTGAAGGATTTTGACGATGGTGTTACACCAGGTTCAAACACAACGACCCACAAATGTCTATTGTTTCCAACAAGCACGAAGCCTGGTCTCCCGATATTCAGTCGTCAACGAAATGTAAATCTCACGCACAACATTTCTAATACAATTTCAGCAACTTTTGGTTTAGAAAATTTGCTGTCCAGCACAAAAAATCCGTCCTTTGCATTTCAAATGGCACAAACGCCATGCGTCTAGTTGACGTCTGTCTCGAGGTACCATGTCCGGAATCGATCTCAGACCTGCCGGGCACATTTCTTAAACGGAACCCACCTGGTGCTCGATCCAGCCGTAGTCGTTTGTTGGTATAACGAAATACTGAATGCAACTCACCTGGCACTCGTACGTGCCGTTGTCGCGTTTTTGTACGTATTTGATCTGTAAGTTCCAGTCGTCTCCTCCCTCTGTGTGAACAACTTGGAACCTCTCGTCGTTAGTGTAAGTGAAGAGGCCCGACGTGAGGATATGCCAGTCCCGACGCCTTATCCAGGATACCTGCAAAAACCATAAACTACAAATCAAAATTTGTTCGCAACCATTCTATTTTTAATCATTTGTTTCAACTTCTGTGTAAATACACCATCTTAACTTATGTGTGGCTTGATTTTTCACAGCCTTATCCAGGATACCTGCAAAAACCAAAAACTACAAATCAAAAATTTGTTCGCAACAAATCTATTTTTAATCATTTTTTCCACTTCTGTGTAAATACACCATGTTAACTTATGTGTGGCTTGGTTTTTCACTCTCGAAAAACCTGGGTGTCTCCATCTTCGAGAAGTAAGACAAATATCGTCCTGATGCAGATTAATGTATATCTGGGTCACGAGGTATCGAAAGTCGAGATTTTCGATCCATCGTTTGGAATTTTCCGGTCAACTGTAAATCTTATCGGATATTAGCTCCTTCTTTGACCAAAATTTCGTAAAAACATTCCAAATTTGGGAACTACTTTTCCTTAAAGAGTTTGCTTAATCCACATGTCTTTGGTCTGAAATGACTCTTTAGAAACAAGGGAGAGATAATGTAATTCTGTGTTTTAACTTTCGTGTGTCGCGAATTTCTTTGCGAAAAGCGCTGAAGTCAAATATATAAGTCATTACGAGATAAATAAGCTTAAGTTCATTCATGTTTCAAACAGCTTATGACATGGATCCTAGAAGATTGCAAGTTGGAACGTGTAACTACTCAGAGTGCATCGTCTACTCGTGTGCTGTTAATGATGACGGATGACGCCGTGGGCCAGCATCTGCAAGGAGTGTACGTCCGTACGTCGGCACCGGCGAGAGAAAAACAAATGACGAGTTAGCTCACAGCCACAAGAGGAAATTACCATACTCACATAAAACAGTGCGTGGACCAACACAAATTCTTCCCTGTGCCTCATGCACTGAAGGATATAAATTGTAGACTTGTCACATGCCCGAAACGGATTTGTGATCAGATTAACCCTTTCCACGGAAGGATATAAATTGTAGACTTGTCACACGCCCGAAACTGATTTGTGATCAGATTAACTCTTTCCACATTCCTCATCAAATATGGACAACAATATTGCTTCCTCATATCTGAGTTCATTTTCATTTTAAAAAGTTAGAAGAAAGAAATATTTCCTATAGTCTCTTTAACATTTGAAGTTTTGTGTTTTTTCATTAATATTATGGAAATATATTAACAAAGAAGGATATTACGACAGAAAAACACAATCTACTGAAATGTTTACACATGACGCACATTTAGAGTTTCCACAGTTAATCTAATAACATGACCCCGAGAAGAATTTTGTTTAAGTTTCTCGACGACGTAAATGCATTTACCTTATATCTCCGTATTTAATATCACTCTCTTTCCCAACAGCACCACACGAAAAATGGAACTACATGTTTACCAGTCAATTTGTAATTTATTTTGTTTTGCATACTTTGTACTCAGTTTTTCTAGTGAAAATTCTGAACGCAGAGGAAATAGGAAGGAACAAATAAAAGCCCATCACTGTGTATTTAAAAGCAGGTCACACTGAATGGAGGTAGATATGTAGATCTTAATGAGATCTATTGTGTCAAACAATGACATGCGTGCACATGAAACATTGTCGAGGAACTCTCTAACAAATGTACAGAAAAGAGAAACTAATGGACTCAGAGTAAATGCCAGATTAGTCAAAGTCTTGTATGTGATCCCTGGTCAGCACTAGCTGCAGATTCTGAAGTGCACAGAATGAAGTGAAGCCTTTGCTTTGCTAATGATCAAATTTTTTAATGCAGAGAATACTAGGCTCCCAGATTAAGCTGATGGTTTCAAATGCAATCTTTCTGTCACAAGTGGTCTCACCTTCATACAGTAAAATTCCCATTTAATGTTTCCTTTTGAGTACAGTGAATTTGAAACTGAGGACTGCCTTACATGGAGAAAGCATAATGTTGAGATAATGTGGTTGATACAGAAAATTTAACTTTAAATGGAAGAAAACCTTAAAGTAGTTTAAATGGGGATACCACAATAATTATTTATTTATTAAGAAGTTCACTGGAGGCTTTCACCATACATGAAATTTACAGAACATAATGAAGGGATATCTTGCATGCCTTATGTACATTGAATTGCTTTTAGAAATGTGATGACTGTTGTAGTTCATGTATGCAGTGTTATTTAAGTTGAAGCATGATGCTTTTGTTTTCAGAGTGGATAAGTGCAAGGTGATGGATAGTAAGATGCGCCCTCTCTGGATTGTATTTGAAAATGATGATCCCTATGGAGATGACGTTTACATTATTTTCAAGAATGGTGATGACTTGCGACAGGATATGCTAACACTTCAGATGATACGCATCATGGATAAGTTGTGGAAAAAAGAGGGTCTTGATTTAAGGTAGCATTCTTCACTTTTGTAGCATAGTTATTCCTTTCAACATTGCACTATTCTCTGTAAAGATGGTAGTAGCAGTGGTCACAGAATATAATTTGTATGTGTAACATATCTACCTCATTTAGAAGTCCATTTAGCTAAGTGATTTATCTTTATTAAATCTCAGTTATTCTGATTAATGGTCCTTGGTGGGAAGGTAGAAGGGAAAAGACAGATAAGACATATTTAAAAGAAGAATTTTTTATGTTAAAATTGAGTGTCATGTTGTGGAGATTTATTTTTTAATTTCTTAAAAATAATGGGCAATTGAGTGTTATGAAACTGTCTTCTAATGCCAGATGTTACATTTAAAAAATTGTTTGACTCCAGAGGAATTTTTTTAACTTATCAAAAGTTTGTGAATATGAGTAATATATCCCTTACTGTGGTTCAGAGTCCATGTTAAAGGAAATATTGGCCCTTTCTTTTGGTCCTCTTTCTCACTGTCATCATTTCAGTGGGAGTTACAGAATCTCTCTTATGACTTCTGACATGTTAATAACAGATTCCTTCCTGAAAGATGAAAATCACTGTAACTTGGGTCATTATTTGTTGTAATTATCCCCTTTATTTGTTTGCATTTATATTTACACGTACTCTAAATGTACCAATTAGAGTACATATACACATACATGTATTTCCTGTTTTTGCTTTTACATGCAGTTACATTTATATATATATACACACACACACACAAAGAATATGCATCACATACTGTGTTCCTTACTTGTTCAGTAAAACTTTTTTGAGATTGTATGCTCAATGTATTTTCAGGTTATGAAAGCCAGATTGACATGGATATTAAGAAATGTTAGTACTGGAAACGTTTTTGAAATAAGTAGCAAGGAGCCTTACAAATAAATTGCTGAGTACTCAACATTGAAGTTACAAACACATATATCAAATCTAAAACTTCTTGACGATGGTGAAGAGTCAATTGAATAAAAATTTACTTGGATATTATCCATCGTCTAGTAATAAAACGTAAAAAACGTAAAACGACGTTTCGGAGATGGGGCTCTATCTCCGTCTTCAGGTTCCTACTCAGTTGGAGTTGAGATAGAGCCCCATCTCCGAAACGTCGTTTTACGTTTTTTACGTTTTATTACTAGACGATGGATAATATCCAAGTAAATTTTTATTCAATTGACTCTTCACCATCGTCAAGAAGTTTTAGATTTGGGATATTTGGTCCTATTTTTCAGTAATGTTCGTTAAACGTAAGGTGTGTTCCCAATAACGCTACGTTTGTATATTAGTAGAATTACAAACAAAATAGTTAGCCTTCAAATAATTGCTACGTAACATGCATACATATTTGAAATGCTAGTTTTACAATTACACATGAAAGCGGACATTTAAGAAAGTAATTTGAACTTATATAAACCTACATAAACCTCAAAATGGTAATAAATAGCTCAAGATAGAATTTAATAGAGGGTTCATTTGAATGTGTTACAGATCTTCATTCTTTATGAAAACAGGAAATGATCTGACAGCTATCAACTTTCTACGAAACACACTGCGCCAAGTTGTTAATTATTAAATTGGTTAGATACGAGGTTTATAAACAGTAAAGATCGTATTCAGAATGTTGAGTGTCGTGTTCTGGAAAGAGGATTTTCAACTAGCCTGCCAGTGCTATACCCGTTTCAACACGATAACCACTTGCTTTCAATGCAAACTTATTTAGATCAGTGATTATAACAGCCAGGCAGGACGCTTGTATGTGTAATGCTTACCAACATGAACAGAATTGTAACATTTGGGAGAAAACAGAAATGCACAAGTTGTATAAAACGGGCGCAGATTGGGAGGGCACGTCTTTTAGAAATAACAACTAGTCCTGAACTCCAAAATCGAAATGTATTTCAGCGAAGATTTCTGCTCGAGATTGGGATGGGGTTTTACCACATATATGGGCTAATTAACTTTGTTTTGAGGCTACCTGCTTTTAAAAAATCATCTATTATAACTTTACATATACGAGGTGCGATCGGAAAGTTTCAAGACTGGGTCAATAGAGGGCGAACCGGATGTAGTACGAGCTTCTGCCGCTAGGGGGTGCGGCCTACATTCATAGTGAATCAGTGTGCCAGCCGGCATCATCGAATTAGCATTTGTTTCTTAGTTAACGGGCGTTTTGGTAGTGCATTACACCGACCCTCCTGCGATTTCGGAATGGCGGATTTTCATGAACAAATCAAATTTTGCCAAAGACTCGCCAAAACGGCTACGGAAACCTATGAAATGCTAAAGCAAGCATTTGGGGAGTCCGCAATGGGTCGTGCACAAACTTTTGTGTGGCATTCACGTTTTAAAAATAGCCGAACCTCTGTCGATGATGACGAGCGTTCTGGACGACCATCTTCGGTTAATACCTGAGATAAGTGTACGGGTTTTTATACGCGCAGTCTGGAAACATTTCGAACGCACCTCGTATTTCCTCAGAAATGACACATGGCTCAAGGATCACGCACTGTTATGATATAACGTCATTTAAATTATTTTGGCGATACTGTAAACATAGAAATACAGGTGGAGTGTTGTATATTTTAGATTACATTCAGTTATGTTCTTTTATGTGCCATATATATCTGCAGCAGGGCTTTCCACGCCAGTCTGACAGGCAGCGTTTTTTTTTGTTGTCAAAGAATTTTTTGTACGCCTACTCTGAGGCGGAATTGACACTCTTTGTTGATGTTATAGTCTCTTGCATTTTAACAATATATAATCCACCTGGCCACTTTACAATCTGGCAAATGTAAGTTTTGATGGAACCCCGCTACGTTTCACGAACATTGCTCTTTGAATTTTGACTAAAAGGTCAGGCCTATATTAAACCTTGCCAATATTAATATTCAAGTCAATATTTTTTTTTATTCTGAAGCCCACTGACAGCGCCTCTATACAGACTTGTCCATACCGATTCCTGTTTTATGATACGATGGCTACGTTTATTTGTAATTCGGTGCCCTGCTTTGCGCACCTGTACAGATCAACCACAAAGGCTTCTGGTACGCCCTCGTGTTTTATTTACTCCTAAGAATATAAAGACGCAAGTAACCTTACAAGCCTGGCGCCGGATGCCGCGAGACGAGCAGTACTCATTTCTTTCCCCCATCGGAACACAGCGCGACTCCGCCAAACGCCTAAACGGAGCGGTTTTCCTGAGGGTAGCAAAAGCCTTGGACACCGTATGAGCCAAAAACATTCTCTGTAACCCAACCTTCGTACACATCCCGTCCGACCCGGTGTAAAACAGCCCCATACCTTGACTGAACAGAGTCTCAAAAGTGCTTCAGTTAGCCACATCCACGAGTCATGGTGTGGGGTCTCGGGGTGGCCACGACGGACTCCACGTAATCGACGTACCTATACAGTCTCCGCCCCTAACATTTTGATTGGCTGTTTCGAATGATTTACCTATAAATAAATGACATCTTATCTTTTGCATGAATTCGCCCTTAATTACGTTTATGGTTGGTTGGTTATCGTGGACCGACATTTGGGAACGGTGGAGCGAGTTGTTGGCAGGGACGAAGTTTAATTACGCAATGTGTGACCTACCTAAGAATGGTACGATAAAAACTACTGTGAAATCTGGGAAGAAGAATGAAGAAGTCGGATTATGACTTAATTCACTTTAAAAAGGCGCGGATGCTGTGTTTAAACGACACGGACAATATAGACTAACGCTTGCTACACTACGATTACGTTTATAGCAAATTAACACTGTCTGCAAGAAGTTAATATCACACCAACCGCTATGTCCTACCGCATTGTACCTTGCAATCTTGAAAAGAAGTTGTTGTTTTTTTCAGAATAATATTAAATCGGGGGATGTGGTCGTCTCCCGTGTGCCAGCCGGCATCATTGAATTAGCATTTGTTTCTTAGTTACGGGCGTTTTGGTAGTGCATTACACCGACCCTCCTGCGATTTCGGAATGGCGTGTGCATCAAATTTTGCCAAAGACTCGCCCAAAACGGCTACGGAAACCTATGAAATGCTAAAGCAAGCATTTGGGGAGTCCGCAATGGGTCGTGCACAAACTTTTGTGTGGCATTCACGTTTTAAAAATAGCCGAACCTCTGTCGATGATGACGAGCGTTCTGGACGACCATCTTCGGTTAATACCTGAGATAAGTGTACGGGTTTTTATACGCGCAGTCTGGAAACATTTCGAACGCACCTCGTATTTCCTCAGAAATGACACATGGCTCAAGGATCACGCACTGTTATGATATAACGTCATTTAAATTATTTTGGCGATACTGTAAACATAGAAATACAGGTGGAGTGTTGTATATTTTAGATTACAATCAGTTATGTTCTTTTATGTGCCATATATATCTGCAGCAGGGCTTTCCACGCCAGTCTGACAGGCAGCGTTTTTTTTGTTGTCAAAGAATTTTTTGTACGCCTACTCTGAGGCGGAATTGACACTCTTTGTTGATGTTATAGTCTCTTGCATTTTAACAATATATAATCCACCTGGCCACTTTACAATCTGGCAAATGTAAGTTTTGATGGAACCCCGCTACGTTTCACGAACATTGCTCTTTGAATTTTGACTAAAAGGTCAGGCCTATATTAAACCTTGCCAATATTAATATTCAAGTCAATATTTTTTTTTATTCTGAAGCCCACTGACAGCGCCTCTATACAGACTTGTCCATACCGATTCCTGTTTTATGATACGATGGCTACGTTTATTTGTAATTCGGTGCCCTGCTTTGCGCACCTGTACAGATCAACCACAAAGGCTTCTGGTACGCCCTCGTGTTTTATTTACTCCTAAGAATATAAAGACGCAAGTAACCTTACAAGCCTGGCGCCGGATGCCGCGAGACGAGCAGTACTCATTTCTTTCCCCCATCGGAACACAGCGCGACTCCGCCAAACGCCTAAACGGAGCGGTTTTCCTGAGGGTAGCAAAAGCCTTGGACACCGTATGAGCCAAAAACATTCTCTGTAACCCAACCTTCGTACACATCCCGTCCGACCCGGTGTAAAACAGCCCCATACCTTGACTGAACAGAGTCTCAAAAGTGCTTCAGTTAGCCACATCCACGAGTCATGGTGTGGGGTCTCGGGGTGGCCACGACGGACTCCACGTAATCGACGTACCTATACAGTCTCCGCCCCTAACATTTTGATTGGCTGTTTCGAATGATTTACCTATAAATAAATGACATCTTATCTTTTGCATGAATTCGCCCTTAATTACGTTTATGGTTGGTTGGTTATCGTGGACCGACATTTGGGAACGGTGGAGCGAGTTGTTGGCAGGGACGAAGTTTAATTACGCAATGTGTGACCTACCTAAGAATGGTACGATAAAAACTACTGTGAAATCTGGGAAGAAGAATGAAGAAGTCGGATTATGACTTAATTCACTTTAAAAAGGCGCGGATGCTGTGTTTAAACGACACGGACAATATAGACTAACGCTTGCTACACTACGATTACGTTTATAGCAAATTAACACTGTCTGCAAGAAGTTAATATCACACCAACCGCTATGTCCTACCGCATTGTACCTTGCAATCTTGAAAAGAAGTTTTTTTTTTTTTTTAGAATAATATTAAATCGGGAGATGTGGTCGTCTCATACTTACGGGTCGCTCTCCCAGGTTCCTCACGCGGCAGTGCAGGAACGCCGTTCCTCCGAGCTGCGCCGTCACGTTTGTGACCAGGTTGTTATCGAAGACAGGATCATTTCCGTCTCCTCTCGACTTCCCAAAATTCGGATGACCAAGGTTTTTCGATCCAGGGTACCGTTCTGTGCTTCTCTCCCCCAGCTCATGTGAATCTGGAACAGATTAAATATAATTTTAAGCTGGAACTCGACCCCTTACTGTAACAGTGGACTAAGCTTCCGAGAGTTTTAAAGCGTTCTTTTTCCTGAAATTCAAAAAATTCGGCTGTAAAATGAAGATCGTATTTGTACGTCTTCCGGTATGAATGTTCACTTTCGAAACCACGACAGTTCATACTGAAAAATCTACTTGGGAAGACACCGGAAGTTTTCGAATGAGTTCGCCGGACATGTAACGCCCATGGAGCTGATATAAAATGTGTAGTAGAAATTGCTTGTAAAGCCTGAAAAAAGATCTAGGTGTAGATGGAATAATAATATTAAAATGCATCTTAGGGAAATATGGCCGGGGTTACGTGTATTGGATTCATATACCAGCTCAGAGACCGGAGTGAACTTTTCTAAGCAGGAGTGACTGATTAGTCACTGCTGGTCTCCACTTCTCTTTTAGTGACCAAGCTTCTTACACGAGGATATTTCTTCCCACAGCTCGTATTCGTCCATAGTGGCATCACTTCATTTCCGTCATCAGTATTACCGAGATACCTCGACGCTCCGTAACTAAACCGAGAGTGAATTCCGGACGCCACTTCATCCTGGCGTCTTCCGGTGGGTCGGACGATATGACTCTAGTCCGTTCTGAATTCAATACACAGCATTCATCTGTTTCCGGTTCACGGTTTCACTTAATGCCAATACGCATTAATATGACATCTTAACGATTTTAAATTTATAACTGATATGATTATTGTTAAGTTATTAAAAGTATTAATTATTGTTCAAGCTCCCTGAAGATGGCCGACATAGACCGATCTGGTGTGAATGGTGGGAAATGTTTGTTACAAAACTATTAATAAAACAAAGTTCTGGGAAGATCTAGGCTTCGCTGAAAACAGAGTATTATAATGCCACCTAGAGGAAATATGAGGTGGTAGGGTGTGAGGTGGATTGATCTGTCTTAGTACAAGGACCGATGGCGAGCTCTTGTAAACTCGATACCGTGAGAGACGAGGAAATTGGCTCAGTGAGTGCATATCTTCTGAAAACTGAACATCAAAGCTCGTCATAGTACGAGATCCTGAGAAGCAATTCAGTCCAGGTTAGAGACGACGTCGTCGTACGTCACTAATATCAACTTTTTTATTATAATGCCGTCTCAGTGTCGGGCTTGGAAATAACCGCTTTAAAAGTGGTTCAACAATTTTTGACCACAGGGTCAGTCCACATCAGATCAACTCAGAAAAGGTACATTTTCAACCCAACCCCTTAAAGTGCCAGATTTTACTGCCATAAGGTACATAGATTTGTGACAGCAAACATCCAATTCTGTAAAAAGAAATCGTTTTGGGCACGCGTTGTCTTAGAAAAAAGTGGCATCTCTTGTGCCCTAATCCAGAAACAGGACTTATTTTATACTCGTGGCGAAGCTAGCAAAGTTCCCTCTCCAATGGCCTGTTACATTAAAAATTCGGTATATTTATGTTTTCAGGGTCTTCAAATTTGACCTTTAACTTCGTTATTCCCAAAATTCGGAACGTGTGTGCGTGCATGCGTGAAGAAGAAGGCAATGGCAAACCACTTCTGGATCATCTGCCAAGAACGTATATGAACAGGTCCCAGTCCGAGAAAAGAAAAGGATGGAAGGATCCTGTTCATATGGACCTGTCGTCAGACAGAACACTAAATAAATAAAATAAATATCAAGTTGGGACTGCAATACGATTTGGATTAGTAAAGTATTTTGCTGTGGAAATTCACTTCACTTATACTGATGAGCAACATGTTTATTCTAAGCCCTGAAGATGGAGAAAGTACGCTTCTCCGAAACGTTGACATCTACCGACCAATCCACACGGCGCCAGAACCCAAGAAAATATCAACATGTTTCATTTAAATTCCGTACATCTATTAATTTCGCGTTACATAGCAACAAATCTTCTTGTAAGAATGTTACTAGGCAAAAACACATTTTCTTTAAATAACTTACATGAAAAGTGAAAGTTTCTTTCATCCTCGTTAACAGAAGTTCCAGTTGTTTTTTACACATTTCTTCTGTTTATTTATTTTTATTAATATTTATAGCCGATATCCGGGCCTAGAGCAGTGACAAATCGACCACGACGGTCGGTTCCTCCGCTCTTTGCTTTCTATCTTCCTGGTTAAAGTCTGCATGCGTCTTCTTGAAGTTCCAGGGCTAACTTTTGCTAGAATTGTTCATTGAGAAGCCGCGTAGCGAGATACGTGTTTAATTCAGACGGTCCAGTGAGAATGAACAAAACTTCTATACACGTCATTCGATTCCTCGATGACAGACGTGAAATTGTGTGCATAAACTTTGCACCAGACAATTCCGACGAAACAAGTACTGCTCGACGCTAAATTCTATATTTCTGACTCCGTAAATACATCGAGAAATTTACATACTTGTACAAAAATGCCAGCCACATCTTAAAGTGCCTAATTACATTAATTAAAATCTTACGATTTATTCACAACGCAAAACTGAAACTTTCCAAAATCTTTTACTTTATGGACATCTACTAGAATAATAAAATTCGGCGATAATAAAGTTGACAGCACTGTTCGATCTGACAAGGAATGAGTCAAATCTGTTTTCAATAAACTTCTACCGATGCCGCGGGAATTCATGTACAAAAATGGAATCATACTTCAAAAAACCTGATATCATAACTGCTTTCTCATTTAAAGCACTATTTCCTTTAAATAAATTACAGATGAATTTATGGTGGCTTGTGAATGTTCGAGTTAAATCCTTGTTCCTCATCACTTCCAATAAAGTCACGTAATAATACCTGATAGTACAGTATATTCAGTCTGAGGAACACAGCTTGGAATGAATGAAATACAAAGTAAAAGTAACTACACTATTTTCCAATCAATGATTCAACGAATTCTTCAGTTGACTTTAAAACGGTCACGCTTGTCTGTCGAAATCGATTTTTTGAAGCTGATGTTTTCATTTGCATTATCAGTGTAAACATATTCTAATGCATTTTATAAATCAGTTGGTCCCGGAACTTAACTGTAGTAATGGATTAAGTACCATAGCTCAGTTGCTGCATTGACATGTAGGAAGTCGTTAGTTTCAATATATTTTTCAGGATTTCAATAGCAACTTCATATTTTGGTGACACAGACGACGTGCACCTGTCATTATATAGTTTATTGGATGGAAACTTTGATTCCTGGATGTGAAATTTTAATATGCAAATATTTAAATTGCAGAACAATAATCACTTCTGTTCATGCATTCAGACACCACTGAATTTAACGTTTACCAGTCATTACACCACTCAAATCATTACTGCTACAGAAACTTATCACAACTTCAACAGCAACTTCATTTAAAGTTTTGTTTGCTTTGGGATTGAGTGAAGACATAATGCCTTGGTCCAGAGAAAGTTCCTTTGCTCTCCTAATCACACAGTTCTAAGCACTTGGGAAAGTTCCTTGAACTTTCCAAAAACTCCACCTAGTAGGGAGAATAGTTATAATTGTCACCTTCAAACTTCTTGAAGTCGCCGATTCATGAAATTTTCCCTTCAACAGTTTTAAAATCTCAACATCAGGTAATTGAAGAACTGCACTTGAATTCGCATTTCCAGGGATATTATATATATATATATATATATCTTTCAGACCAGCCGTAATGTACACCCCTAATAATCCTCAATAGAAAACCAGTTTGAAGTGAGATCCACAATAAAACCTGCTTTTTTCGCAATTCCTCATCGAATATGAGTTCCAATTCTGTCAGAATGCAGCCTACATTCTGAGAGCGAAAAACTCATTTTACAAATTAGCATTCGTATACTGGAAAACACTGTTTTAGCGCGTGTTGACAGAACAGACACGCTGGAGGCATGGACAGTAGCGCCAATTTCCGTGGCTTCACATTGAGTTACTTTCGGCCATTCGGAGATAAATTGCTTCCTAACTGTTGAATATGGGGGTGAGACGGCGCCAGAAATCGGTTTTATACGCCATCAATTTATCGTATCCATTCATACTACCTTCAGTCTCAGCAAATATTCAAGCCTGGTGGGATTTCACGTGATTGGATCTTGATTCACGTTTCTATTATTTCCTTTGAAAACTGGATTCCAGTACAAAAGCTCTAGCCGATGAATATGCCATACAAACCGTCTTCTTTTTTAAAAAAATAGCATCAAAACACATTTATCTTCACATTCAAAACAGGTCCTGCTCCAGAATAAATTGTTTTATACGTCACACAAGACAGGTCACGAGAATGTATGCCACCTTCAACTCTTAAAGTATTGTATAAACACTACCAAGACAACAACCATTATACCATTATACAATGTCCATTATAACAGGAGTTCGTGACACTCTAGTATGAACGAAAGACAATTTAGGGGCCAGTTCATGTCTGTCTGTTCTTCTTACGAGAGTAGGCAATCAGCATGACTAGGAGAACCTCTGGTTCGCCCTGGAGAGCAGAAATTAACCCGGGTGCTAAGAAAGAGACATTTAAATTTGTGGTAAGCGATCTTAGAAAATATGTAACTTATGTTGGATGTAAAACAACATGGTGGCACTATTAAACCACATGAGAATAGTTACGAATTTCTGTCAGAAGAAATTACGGACATAAGTAGGTCACTCTATTACGACATTACATTAATAATTCTACCCCCGCATTAGGGTAGAGAGAAAACTGTATGTCAGGTGCCTGAGTAGAATATGGCCAGTGTAGTCGCTTTTATGTTCATAATTTCACACCTACTTTGGCAAAGATAAAATGAAATATATGAAGTGCATGTTACATGACTAACGTAGTTGGTTTCATGTTTCTTAGCTCGGAATCCAGCAATTTTACTTTGGAAATCACGAAAGCATATATCCCGCAAGTTCCCAAAAGTAAACCGAGTCACTATCAAAAATAATTATAATAAATTATAAGAGAGATATTAATGCAGTTATACCGGCTGCCCGAAAAATATGTATACAATCCAATAATCCCTTTTTCCCGCCGTTCGTCAGGTGTGTAGAGATGAGGACATGTGGTATGAACCCCCACATTACCATCGAGACGTCAGGGCCCACTTTATTAAACTGTCTTTATTTCATTTATTAATTGTATGTATATTTAAAATGTCTTTATTTCATTTATTAAATGTGTGTATACATCTTTCCGGGACAGCCTGTATATCATGGACACGCCTAGTCGGATTTACGGTTTTGAAGAAGAAAGGTTCAACTTTATTGTTGCTTTTTAGGTTATAAAAATAAACAAGTCTCAACACTGAAAGTACGTGTTATTTCTTGCCATATTATCTTCACTGTGCAGATAAAATGACCGAAAGTATATGTTTCATAAAATGATCTTCTGGCTCTCGCGATAAAATATTGATTTAATATCATCGTTTAACGCAGATAAATGAGTGCCACAGTGGTATCGTGTATCACTTTTGTTCTAAAATCCTTTACATATGCGAAACAAGAGAAGTTTGGAATGGCCATATTCCCTTCAAGGGCTTTTATAAAGTAAGTACATACAGCACAGAGGGCCTCGTATGTGGGCACAGCTTCCAGAAGGATATTGTCTTCCTTTAGCCAGTCAAACTCTCCAAGTTTCGCATTTTTGTAATTTTTATCATATAAAAAGTAGACGTCCGATAAAAAAAATTCATAGGTAAATTTACGATAAATTGCCACGAAAATTTCACACGCCCAATGCCAATATTTCACAAATTACCGTCAAACCGTCCTACCTCCACGTGCTCGATCTTCATTATGCAAAGTAATGGCGTTTTAAAAGTTGGGCAGGTGATTAATGATTAAGGAAATCCAGACTGAGAATGAAACTCTACCACGTGGACAGACTGAACAATTCGACGTACTGAAAAAAACAATCACGAAAGTACAATTAAAGATGCGTTGTAATTTACCGGTTAATTCAGTCAGTTAAACCCCCCCATCCGCCCCCTCAACACGTTCAACAAAACACCTGTTCAAACGTTTACGTCACGCGATGTGGTCAATGATCAGGACATTCAGTGCAAGAGCGCTTTAAAGTCTAAAGTAAATCAGTACGTATTCCCGAAAAGTCTGATTCCCTATTACTTCACAGACGAATGAATTTTTGTAACGTTGCTTAAGCTGTAAGTTTCCACGGTGACTAAATCGGATAGCATCTTCTCGGGATCCGTAGGAGAACGTTTCGGAGATCTTCTCCGCCTCCATCATCAGGGAATAATGAGATGGGTAACCAACGGGGTTTCCGGACTAACCAATCGTGAGAAACAATTCGCTCAGAGTCGCTGTACCTGGAACTTCGTATCAGAGCGACTCAGTACGTGCCGTCTAGGAGCGGGCGGGCATCCATCTTCGTTCAGAAAGTCGCGTCTTCCTCCAACCAGTCACCGTCCAGCTTAACCCAGTCCTTCATAGCGGAGGTCACAATCCATAGAGGCACTCGGTCGGGTGACCAGCATATCGGAGACGGCAATCCATTCGCAAAGCATTTCGTAGTAGAAATATCGGCTCAGTATAGAATAATTATATATTTTATCACTAAACACATAATTAAATAATAGCCATAAACTTTGTAATGCTTACATTTGTAATTATTTAATATTACAGTGCTCATATCATAGGTATGATGATAAATATGTTTTCATATGTTGGTCTTATCCGGCGATCATCGGGTGAAATACCTGAATCCTATCCAAACTCCGACAAAGTTCCCTTCCTCCTTAAAAGAACTTATCCTTTCTATTGTTTTAGCAAACTAAGTGTCTGTCTTTCAATGTCACTGGTACATATATTTTTCATCTTGCTTTAAATTCTTATTACTTCACAGAATATTTTCAACTCCTTCAGGGTATTTCTTTAAAGACATTTCACTCACTCATAATTAATTTTCAAATGTAAATTATATTATAACACATTTAACATTTTTTCGTACCTTCCAACTCATGCATTTTGACTCAAACAGAGAAAGACTTCAGAGACTCAAGATGAGAAATATTCAAGATAAAATACCTTCACTTTCCTGCTCTCACGGAATTAAAGTGGAAAAGGACTCATAAAAGTTTTCGGTCGGTTTGATTAAACACTTATACATATGAAAATTGAGACAATTGCATTTAAAAGGAATTTTACATATTAAAATATTCATATATTCCGAAAAGTGCATGACTGTCTTCTTTGACTCCGCTGACATGTTTCGATAATACAAAGCAATGCACAGCCACGAAGATTCTGAAGATCCTTTGTCTCGTTGCTCAATAAATACAAATGCTCCTACAGTGAAATAAGACTCTAGTATTTTGTTAAGCACAGCTTTAAGGTATTATTATTTCTGTACGTCTGTTCCATCCTGTAATTTTCGTTTTCCTGTACGAATATTAATTAAAATCCATGTAAACACCGCTCCTACGTTTAAAATTCTTTACCAACACGGCGAGGATGCAAACTTCCGAGACGAAATTGAAATTGCAATCAAATGTTGAAAGGAATAAGCTAATTGTAAAACACGAGGGGAAGGCTACATAATATAGGCGTATGGGCCAGACTCTTACCTTAGTAACACTGCTAACGTAACCTCAGTGGACCTTCATCGGCGAGTACGGACAGCTGAAGAGAAGGATTCTACCTCAGGTCAAGGTGGAAGTCGTGGATGACGGGAACCAAGGAGAGTCCTGGTTCGGGAATGGAGCGGTCAATCAGAGTACAAATGTTGGACTGTAGGTGTCTGTGTGGATGTTGTTAAGAAAAATATATAATACGTGGCGTTTGAAGAGAGCCAGACCATTGATGTTCACTTTTCATATTTTGTAGACTAAATTTTGTTTCCGAGTACGAAAGCTCTGTATCCACAGCAATTCTTGCCCACTTGCTCCCTGAAGCGGTCGGAAGAGAAAACAGCACGGCGTCTCTGTCTGCACGCCCAACCACGACTCGGCATTGTCCCAGGGAAAAAGAGAAAGTTTACAAGAAAGCAGGAAACATAGCTCATCGAATCCAATCGGTATATTTGTTGAATAAATCAAATAAAGACAAGAGGTCTGTTTTCCCTCTGATTTCCGGTATGCAAAATACGTCAGAAAAAATTATTCAAAGGCGGATACAAAACTGAAAGATTATATAAAAAGAAGGGGCTAGTTTAAAAGGCACTACATCAAAAGAAAGTAGACCTTGTGGATTTAATATTCCAGGGTACAATCTTGTGGTTAACGAATTTTCGAATCAACATTTAAAAGCGTAGTGGCAAATGAACACTAACATCTGCTGGAGCGATCAACATCTTCACATTCTCGTTTTGCCTATAGAGTGGGTTTCGTATTGTTCTCAGAACATTTATGTCAAATGGCAGGTACATAGAATTTCATCTGTGACCTCTTTTTTTTTTGCCAAGCTTGTAGACCAGTTTGGCGTCGTTGCAGCGTTGTTTGTTCTCAGAACAAACAACGACTGTTTCCACAACCAGCATTAATCAAATAATCTTTTCAAATGAGCACATTCCGTTTTCTATCACGGAGGAACTGTTTCTGAATAGAAGAACGTCGTGCTGAAGGAGACATGTCAGATGAAGGTCGTAATTTTGACTGGTAATTTTCTGTGATTTTGTAAGTTCAGTTCCAGTAAGAGAAGCGCCCTTCTCCGAATATTCCCTCTGTTACTTCGACCCCCATCCGGGAGCATCACTATTTTTTTTTCTACTTACGACATTTTCAATGGATCAGATTATACAGGGACAAGTCATAACGAATTGAATGGATGTAGAAGTGATGACTGCCAAATTTGGGGTGCTGATTCATCATTTGCTTCGAGGAAATGAGGATAATCATAAAACCAAGATGTAGAGTGCCAACTACTCGGCAGTGATATCAGGTCGTATTTCAGTGCTAGGTGGCAAGATCATTTCACGGCTTCGTGCATGGCATAGTTTCTCAACAGCATCAAAAATACATGCTAGAGAAAAATATTTTCAAAAATCAGAACAAATCGTAAGAAATTATACGTAATATGCTAACTACGAGGCGCGTCCCAAAAGTAAGTTTCCCACTCGTCCCACAGCTAGCAAACCTTATATTGCGCGAAGCGACTCGGACAGCGAGTCTCCTGCAGGAGTTCAGCTGGGAGGTGTTTGATCATTCACCCTACAGCCCGGACCTCGCTCCCAGTCATTTCCATCTTTTCCTACACCTCAAGAAATTCCTGTCCGGTCAGCGTTTTGAGAATGACAGAGAGGCGGAGATGGTTGTCACACAGTGGTTCCAATCCCAGGCGGCAGACTTCTACGACACAGGTATTCAAAAGTTGGTCCCACGGTATGACAAATGTCTCAATTCCGGTGGCGAATATGTTGAAAAATAGCTGGACACTTGCTGTATCTGTTGCAATAAATATTTCCATGAAATTGTGTTTTGTTTCTGTAAACGGCCCCAGGGAAACTTACTTTAAGGACGAGCCTCGTATTATAAGAATAAGTCTACCGTTCGGAAATCCGTATCAGATATCGCAGAGGATATTCAGTCATAATTTCCAAAACTTAAAACAGTTGTGACACATTGTATCGCGCTTTAGAGGGTAAGAGGATGTCAGGCAATGGTCTCGAAATTTCGGGCAACCACCATTCATCATTCACAAACTCAATTAAGAGCCAGTTAACGTTCGTTACTTCTTAGGTTTTGTTTAATCGTTTATAACTGAACTAAAAAGTTCTCGAATCTGAGTCCAATACTCCACTGAGTGTGAACGTCAGAAAAATACATGTTTTGAGTCTAATATAACTAATAGATGTTGTGTAGTATTCTCAGTTTCTGAACCCCTCTTCCTAAATTTTTAACGTGGAGAAGATTTCGACAGTGGGAAAGAAATGTGGTGCTAAATACGTTTAAATATGAACGAACTTCAGTACTTTGTCTTGGCTGTTATTCAAGAAGCCCCCAGCAAATTGCCAAAAACACAGGAAGAATATTAAACTTAGGTCGTTTACCAAACTTTAAAACAAGTGCCATTTTAAAATCGTGTACTTCGCGCATTACTCGGGGACCAAAAAAAAAAATTCATCGTACTAAAAGTTACAGAAATATGCCAATAATAAATACGTTTTCGTTCCTGTGATATTCTTCAGGGCCTTGCGAAATTTTCCTGCCTGCCTCGACACGGACTCTCACAGTCGATTCTCATGAATAGAAAAAATTTTCAGCGCCACGTGGTGAGAAACGCAGGTATCGAAATAAATTTTTATGTGAGCAAAATAATAGGGAACGGAGGTGATTACAGATTAAATGGAAACACGATTGGAAGAGGAGGGCAAGAATTCTATGTTAGTTCGGCGGAACTTACAGACTAGTCTCCCAACCGGCTATAAATCTATACTGCAATTTTACTCCAAGCTTTACGATATTCTTCGAGTTTGACTTGATCTAAGCCAGTTTAATCCAGTCATAACTCCATGTCTCTCAAAGAAATTAAGAGTGGATTAAATTCGGGGAATGCTTGCAGTTCAGAATCATTTGTCTTCCAATCTCTAAACTACGAACTTAAAATATTAAACAAAATACAACTCTAATTTTTCCTTCAGTTTTGTATGAGTATGAAACTTGAACTCGTGAAATTAGTTTAAGTAAATATGATGAGATTTGAAAACAACATGCAGAGGAAAATATTTCGACTCAGAAAGACGAAATGGCAGGAAACTGGAGAACAGAAAACTATGAGATTCATTATGTCTACGTTTCGTGAAATATTTATGAGCATAACGTAATAAAGATGAACATTATCGACACGAAATAAACCAAGCAACAGGCAGACAAAAAGGCGTCTGAACGTTTGGTCCAAACGTCTGAAAGAAAGAGACTGCTTGAAGGACCTGAAAGTAGATGTGACTTTAATGCAAAAATTAGGCTTCACAAAATATAGCTCGAGGGTGTGGTATGGATTCACGAGGCTCGGGGATTTGGACACGTGGCACTCTCTCGCGTTTTCGTTAATGAAGTTTTGGGTTCCATGAAAGCAGGGAAATTTCTTCACTACATGAACAAATACTGGATTCTCAGGAAGAATTGTTCCGTGGAACTGGTTAGTTGGCCCTAATACAGGGACCGTATACAGCGCTGACTGTACCAATGCCTCTTGACTGATTGCGCTGGTTGTGTGGGGTGGTAAGAAAAGCGAAAATTTTCAATGAGAGTCGGCCAAAGAAAGATTAATTTCCCTACTGTTCTCTCTCCTGACTGAAATTACTACAAGGAGAAGTAGCACAGACACACACAATTTACAATCCGCGGTTTATATGAGGGAACGTGCAATTTTGTAATTAAAGAACACATTTCTGAACGAAAATTGCCGTATGTATGTACGCGGACTGGAATTAAGCTCGTCTTGTAAATTGCAACTGAGGCCGAAGTTATTTCCGCTAAGGCGCCGGAGCTAACGTTAATATGAGCACAAAATCTGGAGAGACGCTTTGTATACCGTGACAATTCAGACAGCAGTGATGAACGGCGTAAATTTATACTCGGACAATAAGCCGTGTTTCGTCTGCCCGCCTTGAGATTCCATTCCATTGCGCGCCATTTCCTCGTCATAATTCGACGCCATCATGTCTTGGGTAGTTGATAAACAATTGTATAGTCTCATACAAAGGACTCAACACTGCGTGCTGCGTGGACGCCTTCAAGGACTTCGCTTCAGTGAATCCTTCTGTCCATGCCATAATACAAACATCGCATAGCAAATGACAAATGACCCTTCAAGTTTTGCAGAACCAAGACCCTGAAGCATTGGGCTTGTTGCTACATTCAGTTCGTAAGAAATATCTGTTCAATGCTCATTAAATGCACGCATAATTGAGAGGTCGTGCCAGTATGTTGCATGTCCAGAAGTGGAGGATGGGTAAAATTACGTAATCAGAAACTTTCTATGCCTGCATGGGAAAACTGGGATTTTCCCAAGCTAATACAGATCGTATATTACGTATTATTTTCCACAAATATTCATATCTGTCATTCGAGAGGACATTTCGCAGTCTCCCTATCGTCTGAGTTGTGCCACTGACAGAAGATCTCGTATTGTCGATTTGTTCTATCACCATCAGTCAAACTGTGAGCTGCTTTGGAAATACATAACAAATGTTCTTTAATGCTTTACTAAAAGTTTCAGATTTAAAAATCAAAAATAAGGTAGTATATTTGCGTCATATTGTGAAGTAGGTTAATATTTTAATATTTTCCGTCAAATCACAATTTTTAATAAGATAATAAAATATAAAATATTTAAAATATCATTTCACGTTCCGCATCGAATGATCGATTTACAAATTGGAATTTTGATTTGACGGAAAATATTAAAATATTATCAAAAATAAATGCAACTTACCATCAAAATGTGTGTGGTCGAAATCTTCGAATTTAGAAAGATGGTACGTCTCATTAAAGGGCCAGTAGCTGAGGGTGTCGTGAAGGTACGTGTTGGTGTCTGGATGAAGCAGTGAGGACAGATTGCGCAGAGGGATGTCATCTGTAACAGTAAGAGTAATTTCTTTAAATACCAGAACATGTGATATACAGACAAGATGAAATACTAACATGTTAAATGCCCTCATTCTAAGTATCGCTACATAAAGGAATCTAGTGACAACTGAACGCTGGTCTTGTAATCCTGGGGTCTCGGGTTCGATTCCCGGCGGTGCCCGAATTTATAACTTGTGTTGGGCAAGGCCGTGGTCTAGGCAACACGGAGTTTTCCTCCGTGGCATCCCAACAATTACTCCATTCACACACAGAAGAAGGCAATGGCAAACCACTTCTGGATCATCTGCCAAGAACTTATATGAACAGGTCCCAGTCCGAGAAAAGGATGGAAGGATCCTGTTCATATGGGCCTCTCGTCAGACAGAACACTAAATAAATAAAAATATTATGATTGTACTTATTTGATAACAATGCAATGCTTTAGTTCAGACATTTAGAAGGTTAAAAGATCCACGTGTCATCTTATTCTCAAATAAATTACTTTGTTTTTTAGGGACTCCTCATTGTGTGTTCCCTTTGAGACACTTGTTCATAGAAAACATGACAGACAAGGAAAAGTATTCTGGCAACTCAGTCTGAAAGAGACTTGCTCCACAAGCGGTCTAGTCGTCCAAAACCAAGATCTCATTATTTCTTTAAACGGCGAATGACGCATTTTTCACAGTTGTCTAGTCTTACTGACTACAAAGGAAACGACAAAGAGTTGAACTCCTAAGACAAAACATTGTTTCATTGTCCAATTCAAAAATGAAAAAGCTTTAACACTTTATAAAAATCATCTTACGACATTACGCCTGGGCATCTGCTCTTCTATCTGCTGCCTGCGCCCCCCAACTTTTGAACTAACATCTATTACATTAGTGGAGAACATCTCGACGCTAAAGGCCACTCCACATCCGTAGTTTCAAACTCCTGACTACAGATAATGATGATAATAATGACGAAAATGTTGGTTCGGTTCAATTTAATGTAACGTACCTTCGGATTAAAAACATATTAACCGCTATATCATGCAGGTATTAAAATTTCGTATGCAGCTTTTGTTCTGACATATTTAACAGAATTTAAAACAATACAGTGCCCGGCGTGAGAAGCCTGGCTTTAATTTCGATTTAATGACGATAAGAAACAAAGAATTGGATATAAAATTATTAAATATACGTGAGTACCAGATTACAGACCTTCCTATAAAATATGTACGTAATACTGTATGCATGTTGATATTACAACCATGGAGAAGGAACGGAGTGTGGCAATATTCACCGACAGAATTTACGTAGCCTAACGGGAACATAGGTGAAAATTTGTAAACAGAATGAGACCACCGAGGAAACAAATTGAAATCTTGTGATATAGGTTCAATCATAAAACTTCATATGTTAGTGATATGTGTGTTCACAATGGGTCCATCATAGCACAATGTATTGGTCCTAGATAATTAATATTTAAATAATTTGTATAACCGTCTCTCCTTTCGTACAAGCGGTATAGCGGTTAGAACGCTGGCCTTGTAATCTTGGGGTCTCGGGTTCGATTCCCGGCGGTGCCCGAATTTATAACTTGTGTTGGGCAAGGCCGTGGTCTAGGCAACACGGAGTTTTCCTCCGGGGGCTTCCCCGGTTTCTCCGGGGCATCCCAACAATTAC
>NW_019059550.1:74569-85123 GCF_000696155.1 Zootermopsis nevadensis | reverse complement strand
TGTCTCATTGTTTTGTTGTGTCTTATTGTAGCACCACTGCCACCGGGTATAAACCCATTCGCAGTTAATAATAAATAAATAAATCTGCTTCTATCTGTTCGCATGTGCCTTTCTCTACCTTCCGTTAATTACAATTATTTGTGACTGATGACTATCAAGCAAAATCACCAGTTAGTACGTCTGCCTTGTTGGAAGAAAAACTTGAAATAAAGTTAATGACTTCACCGAGAAATCTGATTATGTTCCATGGTAAAACGAAGGTGAAGATTATGCAACGCTTGGTCGTCTTTATTCGCTGTCGCCCAGGGCTAGCATAGAAAAGTGGCGTTGGTGCAAAGATCACAGAAAACTTCTCTCCTACATTATTCAACTACATATTTTAAAATTTCGGCGTCGAACTCTTACAGAGTGCATCGTCAAATAGGCAGTGAAATATGTAACAGTATTCGAAAGAGGATGTCCCATTGTCGTCCGTCTGTAAGACATTAATTAAAGCATGCTCAGCTCAGTGACTTTTTCTTAACGAGCGTAAAATAGGCTTAAACTTTAATATTATCATTTGCGCTGCACTGAGGAGGCCAGATAAGGAAATGAAGTACATATTTCTTGCGATTTTCCGTCACTTACTTTTCACTAGCATTCTGATTTAAAGGTTCCGTGTTCAAATACAACTCTAGTCAAACACTTGTGTTTGCCAGGAAAAAAAAAATCCTTTAGAATTGTTTTTGTTTCATAAAATATCCTAGTTACGTGAATTGAATGTTTTTAAGACCCGGCATCTTTAATGAGACACCAAGAATCCCTGAGCTTCAACCACGGATTTTATATCTCGGCATCGCCTCAGTTACAGACAGAACAGAATTCTGAGACAAAGAGACTTTCCTTTTTGCAATCAGCTTTAAATTAACTTCAGGACTGCATCTCTTGTCTCCGAGTTGTTATTTGATCTATAGTCTGTGTGCTCTTGTTTGTTTACGTCGAAAAGTGCAGCTACAAGCTACACCTTCGCTTTGTACAATTGACAGATCTAATTACATGCCCTAAGTACGAGCTTTTCCCCGATGAAGTTTTCCAGTTCGAACGTACTAATCCTCTATTTACGATTATGCTTGGGTGGATACAGAATGGCTGTCGCGGCAGACCGATATCAAAATCGCTGATTGGCCACCACGAGAGACTTTCATTGACCCCATCGGGAATATGAGGAGTGAGTTGAAGACAAACATACAGAAAACCTGGCGCGATCTCCCTCCGAGACACAGAAATGCTCTCGGGTCATTTCTCTCTGGCGTTTGGATGAAAATCTGCAATTGAGCTGATGCATATTTTACAGATTTATGGAAAATCAGTCACATCTAAAAATTTTCAAACGAAAATGTAGACTTTTCAATGCTGATTATTTTCTTCAAATGTGTCTGTGTGGTATCTGTATTTCGATGTGTGTGTACGCAGATTCAACCGTTCCTTTGTGGCAGTAATTCCACATTTTGACGAGACATAATTTGAAAGTGATCTCACTGCTCCTACCTCAGATCCGGTACACTGTTAACTCCGATTCCATTACGGAATTTCCACATTGAATACAAATGTTCTGATATTTTCTTTCAGATTGTTGTTCTGAGTTGTGATCGCGTCGCAGACTGCAATGATTACTGAATACAAAAGTTAGCGATGCAGCCTCTAACTGAGCTCATGTTCATTTGCGAGTTTCCTGAGGCCAAATTACGTGAAAATATTTACGTGCAAGCTATTATCAACCAAATCCTACATCCTTCATGTTATTTTCAACTAGGTACAGATAAAATATGTTGATAAAAGCTGCATACAATACACAGATAAACTTTTTCAACATTCGTCTATTTTTGTTTAGTACAATCTGAAGGTAAAATCGATAAGTTCATAATTTTTAAAGACTGTCTGTCAGTGAGGGTTTATATGAAGTCAAAGCAAGTCTTTATACTGGCGTAATACACGTCATTCAAAACATTATCACTCTATCTTCGATATTCTACGTCATATATGCTCCATGCCTTCATTTCTGTCCCCAACTTTTGCATTCAGATCTCCCATAACAATCAAAACATCCTTTTTGCAGGTTTTCCTGACAGTGTCATTTAGGGATTGATAGAACTCTTCTTTTAGTTCAACGTCTGAAGTTTCTGTAGGAGCATAGCACTGGATGATTGTGACATTTCGGATGTTTGTCTTAAAGCGTGCCGTCATTAACCTGTCTGATAAGGGTTGCCATTCCATAAGGCTTCTTTTTGCTCCTTTTGTCAACAAGAGACCAACTCCGTTCCTATGTTCTGCATCTTCTGCAGTAGGTCCTGAGTACAAGAATGTCAGCCCATCTTGTGTTTGCATTTCTCCAAAGTCTGGCCATCTCACTTCACTAACCCCAAGGATATCCAATCTGTATTTCAGCATCTCCTTTGTAACCTGCTTTAATCTGCTGGTTTCTCTCAAAGTTCTCACGTTCCAGAAACCTATTTTCGTGGTCCTTTTCATTCCAAAAGTCGTCAACGTTGAATCTATCCGGCTGTCTTTTTTTGCTGTTTCCATAACAAGAGATTTTACAGGTCGGGTTGTTAGCCCTACGCCAACCCCCAGCCATCCTGGAGGACCGATGTTTTCTGTCGGGGTTGTCTCCCTTAGCTGGTAGGTCCCCATTTTAAAGCGTCGGGAACTCGCTTTTTAGCCCTTACATGACTTAGCCGTGTACACAGAGTGTACCCGTTGCCCAGGAGCCATGACGTGGACATGCATGCATCGGACTTAGTAGGAATAAATGGCATTTCCTGTGTTTTATTAGTGCACTTCCACCAGCAGGGAGTGCACCCACAGGACCACATACTACTCCTTTGGCCCCCCTACGTCATATATGGACTACCGAATATCGTGGACGAGTGGTTCGCACTCCTGCTTGTATTATGGAGGTCCCCGGTTGAAATCTCGGCGCGGAGACCGGCTGTCCTGACTCATGATGCTGTGGTTTTGTCAGTAACTCCAGAAAAATGCTAGGATGGTACCTTCAACCAGGCCACAACCGCCTCCTTCCACATCCTGTAGAATTCATCGTTAACTATTATCCTCTGATTCGACGTCATACAGTGAGTGACTGAAAACGTCACTGAATAAACTAAAAGTTATAAATGGAGAGAAACCTGCCTATCAGTATCTTGACGTTCTCAGTCCCTTGATATTTTAAGATATTTTCAGGATTCTGCAAATGAATTATAATTTTGCATCACAGTGAAAATATTCGGACAACATATGCGTTACACTTATGTACTCTTGGAGATATTTAAATTCCTCGAAAACGTTTAGTCTGTTAAGAAAACTTTCCCTTAGAACACACTAACAAATACGTTCAGAAAATCTAGGGTGCCCTGACTCTGTAATTTTTTTTGTTAAGTGTAAGCATAACCATGGACCATATTTTTGCAATTCTGACCAAGGAACAGTGGAGATGCATACGTTTGACAGCAACACCGGTCTGAAGTACGTGTGTACAGCGACACACAGGCGATGGTAGAGTGTTCATCGAACCGTACTTCAAGTGTTGGTCTACCGGAAGTCTAAACATTCTACCGCATTTTTCCGGATTCATTCTCCCTGGAGTGTTATGAAAATCTCAATTATTGGCGGAACCTTCTAGTAACGTGGGCATACGCAGGATAATAGAATAATAGGACTGTAGCACAGATAACTAACATTCAAACGACAACAGAACTCCGTACTCCAATCTGAAACAAACACAGACTTACAGTACGAATGAATTACTTTCTGCTTCACAGACCTCGTGGGTGTTATGTCCAAACAATGCTGCTGACAATTTTGTAATGCGAAAATTCGGTATCTACTGTTAAACCCTGCTGAATCCCCACATTTTCGAGCTTGAAGAGCGCGTTCCTGTTACTGGAATGTTTGCCTGTTCGGGCGAAACAGCGTTATATGTTGTGTGCGAATACTGTAGTTAGGACTCCAAGGTTTATAAAGGACAAGGCACGACTATAGAAAATGTACACGACTTCGTATGAAATAACATAATTTAATGTAGCATTTCTCTTTAATATAACCTAGTTTATGGAGCAAAACAAGTATTTGTGTACAACATTTGTCACACCCACCTGCTGTCCAATTACATTCGTCAGTTCCTTAAATAACTTCATCAGTCTCCGTTATACTCCTCGTCGTACCCAAACAACTAAGGAATCCTTCACACTTCCAAACGTTCGTTCCATTTTCTCCATCTTACTTACAGTATCTCCTACACAGCGTCGAGTAACGTAATTTACCTCACAGACTGGATAGACAGCTGGCAATATTTTGCTGGATTTCTTTTTGCACAGTTGTGATCGTAAGGACCAGCATCCGTGTTTACATTTAGGTTGCTTACTTTGTAACCACTCCCCACGAACCCAAATTCTTCTCCGAATCACTGTAAGTGGTTTGTTACCCAAATTAAGCTTTATTTGTTAACACAGACGTAGCTGGTCTATTTTTGCAACAAAATATTCAACAGATGGGCGGAAATAAAATTGCGTGGCGTTGTATCGAAATTAAATTATAATACATGAGCATCTATACCGTGGGATTCCCTTCAAAATTCCGTACAAAACTACTGTCTCCTAGATTTCGTGGGTGTAGTGCGACGGTGGTGGTACATGGACGGACGCCGTATCTGTTATTAATATCACCAAATTCTTCAATCTCCCTTATTCAATCTTTTGTTTCAAGAACTTATCTTAAGTAAGTGACATTCCTTTACAATACCCAGAACAAGAATATATCTTCCGTCGCATTTCCTTCATGTTCATCAAATCGAGGAAACCTTCAAACACCATTCGTAAGTCGCAATGAGTTTCGTTTGTTTTGTGGTAGTCTTTTGTATGACACGACATTTCTGAGGAAACTGTTTCATCTCTGTTTCAATTTCATTGCTGTGAGTCACTACTACTCACCGAATTAATTTCGTTCCAGAATCCGTTCGGTAGTTTGGGGCTGCGGCCTGGGAACAGACACGGACTTGTCAGTGTGCCACAATTTATGGCACAGACAGGGCAGTGTTTAATATAACCGTCATAAGAGAAGCGTCCCGCTATTTGTCTGGGTCCTCAGCAATTAAACTGGCTTCAAGCTATTGCTCAGACACCTCATTTCTTCAAAAAACAAAAACTCAAGAAGATTGAAGATTTCCGTCTTCTGGTTTGTTGCGCTGTGTAGCGCAACAACCCAGAAGACAGAAATCTTCATGCCCTGATGACGGAGGCAGTATGACCTCCGAAACGTTGGTTCACATCGACCAGACTACACAGCGCAACAACCCAGAAGACAGAAATCTTCATGCCCTGATGACGGAGGCAGTATGACCTCCGAAACGTTGGTTCACATCGACCAGACTACACAGCGCAACAACCCAGAAGACAGAAATCTTCATGCCCTGATGACGGAGGCAGTATGACCTCCGAAACGTTGGTTCACATCGACCAGACTACACAGCGCAACAACCCAGAAGACAGAAATCTTCATGCCCTGATGACGGAGGCAGTATGACCTCCGAAACGTTGGTTCACATCGACCAGACTACACAGCGCAACAACCCAGAAGACAGAAATCTTCATGCCCTGATGACGGAGGCAGTATGACCTCCGAAACGTTGGTTCACATCGACCAGACTACACAGCGCAACAACCCAGAAGACGGAAATCTTCATACTCACCGCTGTGAGAACCTCAAGTCTTACAGATAAATCGTTCGGTTTCATTTCTCGGATGTTAGATAACTTGCAGAAGGAGACGTGAGTTATGAAAGGAATAAATAATTGACAAATATTGTCCTTCCTTCGTCCTTTGAATGTTATTCCATCCATTTACCTTATATCGTTCGTTTATTTGCTTTTAAGTTGTTCTGGTGTTGCAGAGAATAAATAAAAATGCTTAATGTAGCGTGTATGAGCAGTTACATGCACACGTTAATAATGTGTGGAGCATCGATCTATTGACAGCATACCGACTGCCGTGTGTCATGACGTAAATGCCAACAGAAGGTAAAATGTTGTGGTATGTCCGGTAATTGCAATGTCGGAGGTAACCCCTTCCCTACATTTAACAGAAGGCCGGAGACATCGTTGTAGGTATTACTCCAGAACACTGGAAGTTTATAAAACTTTGTCCATTCGTCACAGATGGAAAATCTTTAAGCTGAAAGCAATTCTGTTAATTCTCTATAGCAGTGGTAAACAATCCAGGGGTACGTGAAATTTAAAAAAATGTTTTATGATAAACACTGAATAATCAGTAATGTAATTTATTTAATTTATTTTAGATGTAGATTATATATTATATATAACTTGAATTATACACCAACAACTTTGGGGGTACAAAGTTGAAGAGAAATTATATCTGGGGGTACGCGAAGGCATCTTAGGGGGTACGTGAATTTTATGATAAACACTGAATAATCAGTAATGTAATTTATTTAATTTATTTTAGATGTAGATTATATATTATATATAACTTGAATTATACACCAACAACTTTGGGGGTACAAAGTTGAAGAGAAATTATATCTGGGGGTACGCGAACAGAAAAGGTTGAATACCATTGGTTTAGATCAAAATCAAAGAAAAAGACTTGTGAGAAAGTGAGAGAGAGAGACATTTAAAGACGGGTTTCTGAATAAATTTATAAATCATATGAATGAGGATAGTAAAATATTCATGGGCAAAACAAACTACGATTGAGTTACTCTGAACAAGGCGTCGACCACTTCCCCTACAATAAAATATCATAGATCGGTTGGAACGAAAAAAATATTTTTGTCGAACAGAAGCAGGATTTTGACCTCTGACAGCTGTTCTTCCTTCAGGACGCGACAGAGGAACGCGTGAACTTGATTAAAGAGCTGATAAAAGGAGACGTCAGGTCCAACTACTCCCTTCCTCTCATTGTCGCTACAATCTTTGGTCTAGACGGGAACGGGAACTCGCAAGAATGAATAAAACATTCGCGACGGCAGAAAACGAAAACTTGACGGAAAAAGAGCTCGACGGGGTGACTAGATCAGACTGGGCTGTCTGCATCAGATATTAAAAGAAATTAGAAGAAATGCAAAATAAATCGGGCGGGACGAATTTACAGATGGCATTGCCACTGTGCGTTCTTTGCACGAAGATCCGTTTGAAATTTGTTATGGGCGTTGTACAATTGCGCACTGCCTTAGAATCACACTTTTGAACATCCTACGATAGGTGGTGAAGTCTTTCTTGGAATGCATTATACGGTATATCCCTAATTAACCTGAGGTTGTCTTCAAATCCTAAAATTAAATCTGCTATTCACAGCGAAGGCCACAAAACTCGGTTGAAATGTAAAAAACACAACTAAAAATGCAATAATAGTGCCGCTGCAGTATGGAGATAATGAGAAATGCATTATACGGTATATCCCTAATTATCCTGAGGTTGTCTTCAAATGCTAAAATTAAATCTGATATTCACAGCGAAGGCCACAAAACTTGTCAGCTTCTCGACCAACAAAACTCGATGAAAATGTAAAAAATACAACTAAAAATGCAATAATAGTGCCTCTGCAGTACGGGGATAAAAAAAATAAGACAAAATAAGACAAAAGAAAGTCAAAATGACGAGGAACGGCGGAGAAAATTTCAATCACCTGGCAGAATTCTTGGTTCTAAAAGAATCGAACTCCAGGACTTCGAGTTTCGTGTATTATAAATTGTATTATCGGCCTTGAAGGAAGGAATTAAAAATCATGGCATCATGGTGGCACGTGATAAGAAGGAAGGAATTAAAAATCATGGCATCGTGGTGGCATGTGATTCACTGTTAATGGCAACTTTCAAAATTTCTGCTTAAAATATTAGGAACGCTATAAATATTGAAAACTACGTTAATCGCTTCTTCGAAATATTAAAATACGCTCAAAACGCGAGCTTTCAAGGCCGGGTATGCAAGTGGAATCTTCTATTCACCTTCAAATCCACATCCTGACACTCGGCGCAGAGTTACACCTAGGACGCCCCACGGGAACCGCAACGCGACCCTGGAGGGAAAGTTGGATATCAACTGAGGATCAATTGGCGTGTCAGTTTCCCGTGAGATAAGAAGTTTCTGTCCTGTTGTGCAACTGACTATGAGGAAAATGTGTTGATGAAATCTTTCGTTCTATTAAGTGAACAGTAACCCACCTCGAAATAACCACAGGATAAACATTAGGTGACATCGCGGGGGGGAATCCTTCCACATGCTTCGCCACTATTCTTCACAGTCTTGAGAACGCTTCATTATATGACAAGAGACTTTGAAATTCCTGCGCATGGCTGTTGATTATATCGATAACAGTCCGGATCAATAGGAAATTCTGCAGAGTTCAATATGGAACGTGACACGAACCGTATGGACGGGCATCTGGTGCAGGACACACAAATACCTGCATGTCCGTGGGAATGCTATCAGGCGCAGGGTTGAGTTCTCATGGGCACTCCCACTGTCAAATTAATGCAATGCATTAAGCATCTCTGCACACCAAATATTAAATCTGTTTCCGTTCACAGCCTATTATCATTCAGAGTTTTCAACAACAAAAAAGTAACTGTTAATGTTGTCACGTCATAATTCGTCTCAATATTTTCTCATCTACAGATCATGTTTCTTATTACTTCCAAATAAAATTTTAGCTGCCTGTACGCATTGCAGGTATTGGCAATAACATCCCAAATCTGAATTCCTGTGTGTGGCGCGCCGTGAATTTGGGCAACAAAATCTTTCTTTCTGATTTGAAGAACAAAAATTATTTTTACGAAGTTATAATACGTGGAAAAGGGAGAGAGAATGGTAAAATGCCGAACTCCTGATCACCAGTTATGATTCAGAGTCAAAATAACTTCTCAAATCGTGAGCCATCCGTCAGAACCCTGCGTAAACCAAGTTCATTTTCGTCAAGGACCTCAGTTTTTATGGGAACCGACCATGCCATGCCGACAATGTTTCACACAACGGAAGCAACGGAGACCCGAGACCTTTCCCGTTACATTCGTCGAGTAATACCACGCTGATCCCCTAAGCTCGCTCAAATGAACAGACCGACACCGGACGAGGAACGAGGCAAAGTACAGCGACGGACATTGGGAGCGGACGGTGTAGAGGCCCTGCCTCGATATTAGACCATGGGCAATCACGATGCAGGACTAGTACCTCTTGCAAATCATTGACAGAAAAAATTCATGCTTGTGTACTACATAAATTAATCTGGAAAACTGACCTTAAGTCAGAGTACGATTAGGAAATAGGGATATAATACGCCTCTTTGAATTTTGGTTATCAAATTAGAATTATATCTGAAGAAATTCATAATAAAGGACTGGAAACAATTGAGCTTTCTCTGCAAATCTGTGTTCTAATTTTTGCCTTCGGGAATCGAACCCGGCGCCCCAAGAAGTAGGCCATATTTCCAATTAGCATGAATGATAATGTTTTTGAGAAGTTGTTTGTGATTTCATCAAATGATTTTAGGATCAGATTTTTTGATAGCCGGAGAAGACAACGAGAGATTTTCGGGAAGCCATAGTTCAATAAATCACATTTTTTCCGACTGTCACCCAATTACGCCTACAGTAAACTCAGCCAATATGGAGCATCACTTTTTCACAGACTTCGACAATGACTGTGAACTTTACAATGATGACACGGACTGCAGAGGGTTTCCCGATGACGATTAAAATGAGCAGTATGAGTTATGATCGTCGAATAATTCAATGAGATGTGACGTTAGTTGTTATGGGAGTGAAGTCCAGTCTCATGCAAATGCGCGAGACGCTACCGTGGATAGAAAAACATTTAATTATGATAGAACACGAAAAAAGGTGAAGGACAATCCTACGAGTTCAAGAGATGACGTTTTCCTCTAACATGGAGGCAGCAGGGGCCTCTGAAACGTCTGTAAACTTCTGCCAGACTACACGGCGTAACAACCATCTTCACATTTAAAATTATCCTATAGGGAACTACTTAGTCAATCTTTTGCAAATGTACTGTTGGCAGAGAGTAGGTCTTAAATGGGCCACGACGCCTTTCTTTAAGAATTGTATATATTATTCTCAAAACGCGCCAATTTAACGACGTACAATATCTATCTGATCAATGCGTTTTGAATATTCTTTTTCCTCTCGCGTGCTGCATGTACAACCCACCACAATATCCTTCGTGTAATCATCATAGTAATATACGGAGAACAAATCATGAAGATTTTGGTCATGTAATTTTCTCTTTCACTCTATTACTTCCCCATCCCTATCACAGGATATTTTCTTCAGCATTTTTTATTTCGAACACTGGAATCTGTGTTCAGATACCACGTTTCACACTCACGTAGAACAAAGGGGAAATTATTTTTTTTATTTTAAATTCACTAGACGTGAAACGTTTCTAGTTCAGATATAATATTTGCGCAAGAATTTTTTAAACCAAACTAATACTCGTAAGAGTTTTAACTCTCAAATGCAGCTAAACAGAAAGTTGACCCACATTTCGTA
>NW_019059550.1:52654-73701 GCF_000696155.1 Zootermopsis nevadensis | reverse complement strand
GAATTCTAGGCTGACCACAGCCAGGGTTTCGCTCCTGCGTGATTACGCTAAAAGATGCGGTTACAATTAAGTACAGGTCCGAGCTTCGAGATACTTAGAAATCCACGGCAGGTAAGACACACGAATTATTTCTGAAACGCACTGTACATTTTAGTTGAGAAACTTAGTAACAAGAAACCACATAAAAGAATTCAAATTCCTCCCTTGCTTTGAGTATACTTATTCTCATCGGGACACGCTCTGAAACGTCGTCAACTCTGCCACAATTTCTATGAATTTTTAAGATATCGTAACATTACAATTTTGCTTTGCATTCTGCTGATACGACAAGAATATAAACAGGTTACTTACTAACCAAACGTGCATTTACCTCCGTTAATAATGAATACTCCGTCATTCCCTGAGATGTTTCTGTTTTCTCCCAATAAACGATCAGGAGGACATTTGTGCTGTTCAGATACATTTCCAAGAAGAAATTACTGGACCTTATTAATGGGGTGTTCTAAACTGAAATTAAAAATTTAAAATAGATGTAAATTCGTTTATTTTAACCGTCTAATCACAATAAAATATTTTATTAAATATTAAAATATTATTACTATAATTAACATTTAATATTTAAAATATTTAAAATATATTAAAATGATGCTCTTCGATTTACAATTTGAGCATCATCATTTTTCACGACATGTTATATATATTTTAAATATTTTAAATATTAAATGTTAATTATAGTAATAATATTTTAATATTTAATAAAATATTTTATTGTGATTAGACGGTTAAAATAAACAATTATAACCATCACAATATGATGCAACAATATCACCTCAGATGTAAATTCATCTATACGAAGTTTGCTTTAGGTATCGTTCAGGTATTTAGTAATTAGAAACAGTGATTTCATAAACATATGCACAAGAAATTCAAGGAGAATGTTACACAATTATTGTTCCTAACTGAACCATAAGCTTTCTTGGCATCTTTAAGTACCTGGTGTACTGCCCTACTTAACTTCTTACTTTTTTTTCAGTTGGTACGTGAAGAATGAAAAATATCTGACCAGTAGTTGATCAGCTTAGTGTGAATTTAGACTGAGGGCTACTGTGATTTCATCTACGAATTCAATTAAGTTTGCGCGAAGATTGTTGGATAAATTGTTGAAATGCTGTACTTCGATTATAACTACAGCCGGTTTCAAGGCTCCTTTTTTACGACTCGTATGAACGTGTAACGCAACAGTGACGTGGAGTGTAATTAATTTTTGTGAGCTTTTGTGGAAGGCATTGTAACAAAGAGATTAATTACCCATTCACGATTAATTAGAACCAGATTTAAATAAGACCACGTACTTCGCAAAGAATTATACTGTTTCCTGGCGCGAGAACACTGTTGTCAGCCTTGAAATATTCTAATTTTTACGACACATCTCTCCTGTGAATGAATTTTAATACACGCGTAGAGTGGATAATAATGTTTGCCGTAACTGTACAGCTTGCAAATGCATATCAACAACATACCTTAGCGGTTCGCGTAACACAGATTTGTTCGTAAAGTCCGATTGCATTACTGGTTGACGAATTCCATACTTGTGGTCGCAGTAGCCAGCTGATTCTCAATAGACAACATTCAGATTGCATGAAATGTGTCAGCTGTTTGACACCACATTACCAGAGGCCACTCATGAGTGGTAACAAAATGCAGACACGTGAAAAAAGAAAAGAAGAAGAAGAAGAATGAGGATGCAGGAGTTGTGACGTCGTTGAGCGAAAAATAAACAACAAAACAACATAGACAGCGACTAATCTCTGCCAAAACTGAACTACATTTCTGTCTGACAGCTGTGACCAACCAAAGAACCAATGAAAAATCTAACTAGGGCCTGAATCTTGCACAACCGCAAGACGACGTCGCTTGGTAGGTTAATCATCGCAGCCTACGAAACGCGCTGCTAGAAATAGTAAACAGTGCTATTTTATGATAAACACTGAATAATCAGTAATGTAATTTATTTAATTTATTTTAGATGTAGATTATATACTATGTATAACTTGAATTATACACCAACAACTTTGGGGGTACAAAGTTGAAGAGAAATTATATCTGGGGGGTACGAGAACAAAAAATGTTCAATACAACTGCCTTACATTGCCTGACTGGGTGCGTTCGGCTTCATCTTGGCTGCAAGCCTCGGCGTTTTCAGGCCTGCTCTGCTGCTGGGTGGATGATCCGAATTGGCAATTTATTTTATTTTGTTTTATTAAACGAAACTTCTGTTGGATTGCTGCTTCGAAGTCGAGTTCGCACTGCGGATCAAAGGGCCTAGCATTAATTTGCCGCTCCTGCTGCTTAAAGGTCTGTAAGACGTCTCTTCATCGCGTTTGCTATTATCGATACAGTTTCGTAAACAATCTCAGTTGTCGCGTTCCTGCTTTTAATCTACTTTTGATTGTAGCCGGACATGGATATGTCTAGGGCGCGTCATAAACTACTTTGAAAATGGAATCCACTAAGGCTTGAACATCATATTTTATCGAAATTCGTTCGACTGAAGAACTGCTATGCGCTGTCACAACCAGGTTAGATGTTGTAAAGTCCCCAAGCCATATCACGCGTATCGCTTCCGTTGTTGTGATTGATTTCGACGTAGACTGCATCATTTATATTCTGCACCAGAAGGATAAGTCCATAAAGTTAAAACAGTACTGGAAGAGGCATCATCTTTATGGATCATACATTAACGAATACAAATCATCAAATAAACTCGGTGAAAGTGAGGAAGACCATCTCAGATTAAATCCAGTATCAGCGGAAATAATGGCAAAAGTCTGGTTACTGTTCGTGACTATCAAATTGTGTCGATGGAGCTTAACAAATAGCCTCAAACTATGATCTAATACAGTATATTCCGGTTAATTGGGCCATCGGTTCATCGGGGCAGCTGTTTATTTGGGATAAATCTTAAAGAACAAACCTTTTTTTAACTCTTTAGATGGAACTTTACATAACTGGGGCAGGCGCTTAATTGGGTCAAAGTGTTTTTAGTCCCGATGTATCCCGATTAATCGGAATTCACTGTACTTTCACGGTCAACGGGATTAATAAAATTCTCTCGTGCTTAACCTCGCCGATATTTCAGGGGACATCTCTGTCCCAGTCTTCACATCACACGCCCTGGCGATAGGGACAGTGGTGATCCCTGAAATGTCGGAAACTTTTTAGCACGTGACATGGTTGATAGAACAAGAGGATTTTTGTTAAGCTCCTAATGTTGTTATCTTCGAATCCGTAACTCTTGATAAACTAATTTATATTTCTTATTCAGAACTAAATGATTATAAATATCAGTCTCATTTTATTCTTTATACCTATTATTATTACTATTTAGTGTTCTGTGTGACGACAGGTCCATATGAACAGGATCCTTCCATCCTTTTCTCGGACTGGGACCTGTTCATATACGTTCTTGGCAGATGATCCAGAAGTGGTTTGCCATTGCCTTCTTCTGCGTGTGAATGGAGTAATTGTTGGGATGCCACGGAGGAAAACTCCGTGATGCCTAGACCACGGCCTTGCCCAACACAAGTTATAAATTCGGGCACCGCCGGGAATCGAACCCGAGACCCCAGGATTACAAGGCCAGCGTTCTAACCGCTAGACCACCATGGCTATTCTTCATACCTACAGATTTATAAATTTTGTTTTTACACGTATGTTGCTCGAAAATGATTGTAGTCAAATAATGAAATTTGTTCAAAGAACGTAATTGAGGAGCTTTTTTGTTTCTTAAAATATACCAATTACGCAAAATATTAATCATACGTCTCAAAACAAGCCATTTCAACTGCTGACATGCCAATTCATGTCGTCTATTGCCATTCCAAACAGACTGTACTTCTGTACCTAGGTCACCGCAGCGCATCGTGTCCACGAGTAGCGTTGCAGGGGTAGACGCAGGTTTTGTGAAAGATTATACAGCGCAGTCGTTAATGCCCACCCCAGTCCCAGCGGACTTCTCTTGGCACACCATCAATAAGGAAACTGTCATGTCCAAAAAAAAATTTACATTATCTGCTACAAAGCTCCCGAAATTGTATTCCAAATATGTTGTACTCTTTTGGGATTATCTGCAAAAAAATCAATGTATCATTTTCTGCAAAATTTTATGTATGGTGGGAGGACAAGTGTGTATTGGGCATTCTTGAGGTACGCGAAAAACATTACAAATTTCCACTCCTTGTCATAACACGTGCTCCTTCTGTTGACCTTTTGGATTTTCTACGTGGTGCTGGATAGCGAAATCTGCTAACAGTGTATTGCAAGAGGATTTTAAGGTACTATCCCAGCATATGCCTGTGACGACTAAATAACACAAGGATCATCTTAGTCTTCATCTCCAGCGTCTCCAAAGCACGATGTAGAAAGTGCAGGTAGCCCTCGATTTGCGCCGATTCAGAATAACGCCGATTTTGAAATCAGAAAGTCAAAAAGTGGAACAAATATATTTTACTATTATTTATAACGTTTTACAATGTTTCTCGTACTGCTTCTTATACTAAATCGTAAGCCCTCCACCACACCCTGTCCTGGGCCAACAAAATCCAGTCTTCTTCGAGTCCTATCTCCCATAGATCCCGCCTGAGATTATCCTCCCATCTACGTCTAGGTCTCCCCAGTGGTCTCTTCCCCTCAGGCTTCCCAACCAATACCCGGTGCACAACTCTTGTCCCATCCATGCGCGCTACATGCCCCGCCAATCTAATTCTTCTCGACTTAATCACCCTGACAATACTGGGGGAGGAATACAGATTTTTAAGCTAATCATTGTGCAGTTTTCTCCATGCCCCATCGTCTTCTCTCTTAAGTCCATTGAAAAATCGATAATTTTAAAAATTATACTTTCAGTTTTACACATAAAAATAAGTGGGCAAGTAATATTTTTGGTACAACAAAACAATTTCACATCATGTCAACTAAGACATAAGGATTATTACGAATTTCTTAGTTCGTTATAACGAGAATCAATGATCTGGTGCGATGGTGCGCCAATATTTCAGAAAATAGCAGATTGAATATCCGACACAACATTGTACTACCAACACAGTAAACAACAATATACGTCAGTAGTATCTAATACGACAGAAAACTTCCACGTTGACGCAGACTTAGACAGGACATACGTAACGTATGTCATATCATACATTGCGTAGAGGCGAATACTCGGACTATGTCAGCACTTTTCCACAAGCAATGTGAACCGTGCTGAATTTACAGACGTGCGAAACTTTCTCAGGGACATACCCCGAGGTATCACACTTAAACGTATTCTATTAAAAAGTTGACATTATCAATAGCACAGAAGGTCTCAGACTGTACGAAAGCTTACCAAGTCACGCTACAACCTGTATCAACAGGCTTAACTGTGCCACTATTTACTGACGTCTATGATCAAATATGGAACAGCACCTAATAACCAATGTGCTGCTATTTACGGAATGGAACCAAAGTAAAATAATAATAATAAAATTACTAAAGATGTCCAACTCATTGTCAGCAGAAACCACCGACCAATGGGAGTTACGTAAGCACACAGATAACACCTTTAGCTCTAAAACTTGTGCTAACATTAATTCCAAAGTATTGTATTACCCCCTTACTTTCATCAGAAGCCACAAAGACCTTAAAATCCTACCTGGAGTTTGAGGATCCCCCGCGAGAGCTATCACAAGGCAGAACCAGTGGAAGACAGCGAGGAGCCAGTTGAAAGGACGCTGGAACACTCCTCCTGTGGACAAATAAGACTGGACTCATCAACCATTCGCATGGCTCGTCTCCACGTAGGAAATCTCTGTTCTTACATTTCCATGGCAAAGTTTACGGCAATTTATAAACTTTAAATCGCGCATACAAACAAAACTGTTCACACACTGTTTGTATGTATGGTTTTATATATCAATACACTGCACTGTATGCAAGGATTTAAGCAATTTATACATTTGAAAAACCATGAAATTTTTACTCCAACTCGCGGCACAAGTTTATCTCACCGACTGCTTAACACAGAAGATAAATCCTTATCTGGAGGGTCTGTATACTTCTGACTGAAGGCGTAGTTGAAGAGCGAAGCAGTCCCATCACGACAAGGACAACATGAGTTGAAACATCATTTACAATTATTAATTGCGACAAGCGAACGGGGTTCTCAGAGACAGCGCTGGTGTGACTGGGAAACTGTCCCATCTGCTGAGAAACATCTTGGGGTCGGATGTCGTCGAGTTCCATGTCGCTGGGCTACTAAACGGACACAACGTACCCTAGCGGTCAGAGTTGGGAGAGGTCAAAGCATGTTTAAAACAATGAAATCCTATGCAGGACCACAGTAACGAACAGCGTGTATTGAGATAATCCTCCGACCCGGCAAATCTTCTGAAAGATAATTGAGAGGATTGCCGGTATCAAAGAAGCTTGAATCCCTCCCCTAAACTATCACTGTAACCCTGTCGTGCCACATTTCGTCGACATCCATTCATGTGAAGGGTAACGAGAGATAGAAATACACGATAGCCGATTAGAATTAATTTATTCTGGGTATATTCAAATATTTCGCCAAGGTTATTTAAGGTCTAAAAAGAACTTTTGACGTAAGCTGTTGTTTGCCAATTTGAGCACTATCACGAAAATTTTAGTAGTGTCCTAAGGCAGAATATCCTATTCCCGGGTCAAGATCTGAACTCGGAACCTCCGTGTACGAAGCGCGATATTCTTTGGGTAATTGACATGCTTTTGAACCAAGCTCTACTCTTAACTGTCACTGATTCGTTGGAATTTAAGGACAGAGTTTACCACATAATCATTGCGAAAATTCGAGGTCTTGATATTATTAATTAATGAGTATTATTTCAGTTTAAAAATTATCGTAGAATGACATTTTCGTAATTCATTATAATCATGGAAGAGGTCTAGGCTTTATCGATCCTTGACATCGCTGACTCAAAACCTGGCGACTGTACTGTTGACATGAGATCGCCCTTCTTGCCACGAAACACAGATACCTACAGATGTGGTCAGATAGGCAGCGTTTCTGTAAGAGCAGCTGAGCATGAAGCCTTCAATGCAGTACTCAGACCAAAACAACTACGCGGAACCTTAAATGCTTACATGTAAGCTGGCTCATTTCCTGATTTTAGGATTATGGAAACAAGCTTTCCGACTAGAAATTCATATCCTTTTGGATAAGGATGTTCTGCAAGGCGGAGACCCAACGCGCAACGTCAAAATATGGTCCACCCAGTGAAATATTACAATTTCGGGAATTGCTTATTCAAGTGTTGCTGTTTCTTTAATCATGGTAGCAAAATAGTCCAATCTTAGATTCCAAAAGCATTCAGAACCACAGATCTCATCTTATTACGACTGGAACTGGCGGACGAGGTGCCAGGAGTAAAGCTTCAGAGAGAGAGAGACCTAAGGTACAACAGGTGATCAGTCAGAGGCAGAGGAAAATGCAGGTAGTCAGAAGATTATCTCTAGGCCCAACCTGTGGGAGTTCCTTGTCACAACGGTAAGGCGTATTCTGAGGCTGTGGGTACAGTGGACGGAGTTGAAGGCAATGCAGGGACAAACATCTCCTCTCCATAAACAAACAGCATCATATTGCGAAATGTTACACGGCGCCTCACAGTGCAACAGAATCCTTTGAACAAGAAGTTATTAGTTACACAATCCAATGATCCGGCGCCAGGGGTAAACTTGTCATGCTCCTTTGAACGTGCCAAACGTTTCAGTTCTTCACTCGCATTTACCATTGAAACTTAGGCCTGCAATTAGTTAAATGAAAACACTGTTCCTCTCGTCGAGCTACGTCTTAGCTCCAGTAATTCAATGTATTCCGCTGGTCTCCTCAGAGACAGAATGTTGAAGTTACGCCCTACACTCGTAACTTTTAAGTCAGTTACCGTCGTCCCTCAAGAGACGGCTCTGAGTCTGTCCGCGATGAACAGCTTCGTTAGGTTAACTAATGCTCGAGCCGAAATTTAGAAGCTCACTTACGAGGTAATAATTTACAAGCGAACACGTTACCAGTACGAAATCCCATTATGAAGTTCAAGGGTACACATTTTTGTCTTATTATACCGAATGTCAAGTACAGTAGATTCCGGTTAATTGGGGAAAAATTTATAGTCTCGATGTGTTAAAAATTAACCGGAATCGACTGTATTTACAATCTAAACATTTCAACGCCAAAACCATCAGAAATCGTGATACAAATTCAATTAATAGAAAAGATACATTAATTTTAGTTAAGACGAATAAAGAACGCAGGCTGTCTGTAATATATAGCCAGGAATTTCATACCTACTACCATTACTACCTCAGACTACGTTTGTTAAGTGTGCAGCTATGAATTGGTAATAAATACTTCTGACTCACCCTGTATATAAACAGGGAAAGAATGAAGTAAAAGGAGTTTTTTTTAGGCTGTAGGGCTTCAAAACGATATATTAATTAGTGCTACACGATTTTTAAATATAACAAAGTTATTAAGTATTTTATAAAAACCACTTCAGAAATCTTCATGAGGAACTTAAAATTAATTGAAATGTGTTCGTATCGACTGTGCAACAAACAATTGTTTGTGTCTGAGATATGACTTCTCACTATTGCGAGCCTTCTGGGCTGTTGCGAAATGTAGTCTGGTAGAAGTTTACCGACGTTTCAGTCGTGCCTCCTGCTCCCATCAAACCTGATTACAGAAGCAGCAAGCTACCTTTAAAACGTCAGTAAACTTCTACAAGACCGTAAGGCGTAATAACTGAGAAGGCGATAATCTTCAATTGACTCTTTCCGAGATTTGATTGATTTATTATGGAATTTACCTCACGTCCTTTATTCGGTTTCATTTGCAACAATTTCATTCACCTTGACGGAAGAAAACATTAAACTAATCTGATATATCTAGAGTGTTCCTCATATAAATCGTTAATCTTAATAAAAATACAAAATTATCACGTAAACTCCCACACCGTAATTTCCTCATTAACGTCTATGCAACAAAACAAATGTCTGAAACAGGAAGGCGGTGGTAATTTGTGGCATTCGGATGACATCTGAATTACATTGCCTCCTTATCTCTTATGAAGCCTACGCTTTCTAACGAATGGGTATACGTTAAGGCATTCTACGGAAGCAACGTACTTATAAATCATAAACAGATTAAGTCAGATTGCCGTAATACCCAGTTCGTAACATGTAATATACAGCTCGCAAGCCCAACACGGTCCGAGATGGCTTCCCAAATATATACATTCGTTCATTATCAACTATTTGATGGGACCGTATTAGCGAGTCACACATTTCAACGCAGACCACTAACATTCCGACGGCGTTCTCAATACCACATGCCATGTACGCATTCCATCGAAGTCACGATTGTCATTTAACATGGACCTCGCATAAGCCGAGCAATGCTACTCAGTTTGGAACGAGAAAATTCAGACTAAATGATAAGGCAACTTATTTTTCAGCACATCTAAATTTAAAAACAAGATAGTATTCAAAATTATATTAAAATTGGCCGTCAATCACAATATAAGATAATTAAATGATTAAAAGATTAAAATATCATTTTTCATTCCGTATCGAGTACTCTACTTACATGTGGAACATTTACGACGACATGTTTCGGCTATCATAGAGCCGTCATCAGGTGTTATGTTATAAACTTTATAACTGAATTACTGATTTTTAATGATTTTTAGTTTTCATTTTTCTTATCATATAAGAAAAATGAAAACTAAAAATCATTAAAAATCAGTAATTCAGTTATAAAGTTTATAACATAACACCTGATGACGGCTCTATGATAGCCGAAACATGTCGTCGTAAATGTTCCACGGAATGAAAAATGATATTTTAATCTTTTAATCATTTAATTGTCTTATATTGTGATTGACGGCCAATTTTAATATAATTTTGAATACTATTTAAATAAATCACAATATGACGCACCTACAATATCTTAAAAACAAGAATTCTACCATACTAAGAGAAAAATAGTACAAAGAGGGGAGAAAACTGTTGTTAGAAAGACCAATAACTGTAATTAAAAACTGCCAGTCAGGAAGACGTTATGCCTCGGTCTGAGTCTACTGAACACATCGTAACATCTGCCTTAAAAGACAGCGTGTAACTGAAAGGCATTATTAGATTTGTTACCCGTCTTTATGGTTCCTCATGGTGGGAAGGGTGTGTGCTGTCACATTCCTTCATCCCCCACGGTCCACCATCATCTTCAAGTAATCCTTCATGTCAAGACATAATAAATATTCTTCACATTGTACTACAGACGAAAATGTGGCCAAAGAACTGACGAAGTCACACTGTGATAAAATTCGCGAGCTAATCGTGCTTCGAGGCAGAAGTGTAAAGAAATAAGTTAACAACTAACTTTAATTTAGTTCCACAACTAAAACAAAACTTGTAAGTAGTTCTCCCATGAATGTTATCTTTGTCTTGTAAAGACTGCGTTTAATTCTGTTATAGCACTGTAGCGAACGGATGTCCTGAATATTTACAGGTTTTATTGGCACGTCGTTCTTGTATTCAGAAACTAAAACCTCATTTTCAGTACGTAAAATCATTTGTGGGACGTTCGCTGGAGCTCTAACATCCACGTATTCAATTGATTATACGCCAGAATGCCTGACTTCAGCTCTACCTGCTTTGCCGGATTTCCGTAAGTGGAAATACGGCTACTTGTAGGAACTCGAAGTTTACCGTGACCAATTGAACGTCGCGTTACTGGGATGTATTTGTCACACTTACAAAAGGAATAATAAACTTTCACCGCACATGAAAAGAACTGGACTTGAGTGTTCAAACGCATCCATCTGCCCATTCGGAGTTGTCGTCTAGCCCCTGCTTCAGGTGGCCAAAAGTCGCTGTCACAGGGCATGCAACTGTGTCCTGGTTCTATAAATCAGTGTCAAGACACCATCGAAGTGGCCGCTATGAACTTGCTTGATAAAGTACGAGAAGGAACTACAACTGTTGCTATGACCAACGCGAGAATCTAAATATAGAAGATGTTTCAAATCATTCAGAAAATGTTTTCATCATCCTCAGTTCATGTGTATATACAACGTAAGCCTTCATTGATCCAGAAGTTGAAAGACCTAACATTACTCTTATACAGGGTGATTCAAAAGTTTAGGGCCTAACTGAAGGAGCGTATAGAGGGACTTATAGAGAACAACTTTCGAATACGAATCCATGTCCTCCGAAGTTATCCTGAATCAGTCGAGGCCATTGAAGGTAGGGAAGTCTGATAATATACAGCTGAAATAATCGTACTTTACTATTCTCCTACTAGCTTAATTTTGAATCACACGTATCCCGTCAGATTCTACAGAGGCCCCTGAGCTGTTTACATTATGTTTGTGATTTGATAGAGTTTCGTTCGCCGATGCAATGCCTGCGTCGAATGTGGAGGACGCCACTTTGAACACCTGTTGTAAATTTGGTTTGTAAGATTGCTAATATAATACTTGTACATTGATAAAAAACAAAATTAAGTTAGTAGGAGAATATCAAAGTACGATTATTTCAGCTGTATATTATCAGACTTCCCTACCTTCAATGGCCTCGACTGACTCAGGATAACTTCGGAGGACATGGATTCCTATTCGAAAGTTATTCTCTCTGAGTCCCTCTATACGTTCCTTCAGTTTGGCCCTAAGCTTTTGAATCATCCTGTATAGGACTATATTATAATGAAATATTAAATAAGTTCAGTAATATTATAATACCACACAACCTTCCCGTTATTCTTCAGGCATCATCAGGGGTTAACACCACTTACATTGCAATAATAAATCAAGTTCGCTGTCTGGAGCTACTGCTGGGAGGGGACAGTTAAGAAAATTCTGGAGACAATCTATTTTCTCTGTCTAGACATTTACAGTTTTATAATTTTTGTACATAATCCCCCTGTTTGTCAATACAGTTAGTCCAGCAGACCATTAATGTTCTTCCACCGTAAAAATACTTTTTTATACAGCGCGGAGCCAGTCAGGGGCAGTCGAAATGAAGGAAGCGATCACCTGAGAAGTTTCCTTTCCTCAGTACATGAAGAAAACTTGAGGGCCGCTGGACTATGTACAAAAAACCACTCAGAACAAATAAATGACACAGTTGGAGAAAAACTGCGGACACTTTCTAAACTGCCCTGTCACAAAACTTCAAACTTCACAACAGACCGCGTCAAGCAGCTAGTCTCACATACAGATCGTTTCGAAGTGAGCTCCAAATGCATTCTATAAATTTTATTTTGTGACGTGGAAAGCACGTTCCATACAGATTCTGTCGGAACATGGACTGCGTGTTCAAATCACTCTGTAGTACTAAACGCGGCATGCATTTCCAGTTTTCTGATGTCTCTGGATCGGTTTCAGCGGTGGTGGAACCCACGTGTGACGTCACTAAGAAAAAGTGTTATGAAATTCTACGAGAGTTTGTTGGCGAATATTTTTAAAAGTGATTCTGTTGCGAGAACACAGTAAATATTTGATGGAAAATTATTTCAATTCGAACGCAATCTTCAGAGAAGGGACACAAACCTGACGTTAATAAAGGAACAGTTTGTAGCCTCTAAAACATGGAACGTGTGATAAGTTCAGTTCTGGTCAACTCAAAGCTTCCTATTCGTCGTCAGGATCGAATGTATTTCAGAGAAAACATTGTCGAATACCATACAAAGACCTCGACGTTCGTCCTAAAGAATTGAAATGCTTCACAGTTAATTAATGAACTCCAAATAACAAGGCAATGTTTTAGTTCATTAATATGTAAAGAATAATTAAAATTTCATGAACAGGATATAGTTTTCAAGTGAATCTCACTGTGACTTTCCAGAATAAGTTAACGAACAAAGGACAAGAGAATTGTCACATAAAGTTCTCGACAGATCATGAAAGGCCACTGTATAGTGAATAATCACTGTTTCAAAATAAGTCCATTAGAAATCGCATATTACGACGACCAGACTTACAATTTAACAATAAATGTACTACCTTGAAACCAACCCACTAATCCACGGAGCAGAGTCCTTCTTGACAACGTAATAGTACATTAATGCTAATGCAGAACTTCCCCGCTTCTTATGGGGTCTGAAGGCGCATTACTGTGTTCACTAGAACCTGTCATCCCAGCATGAACCAGAATAATTCAATCGAAACCCTCCAGAACCACTTTTAATTCACAAATATTTTCCCATTTAAGCCTAGGCCTTCCGATTGGTCTCCATACGCCAGGCGTCCCACCAAGACTTAGTACGCATTTCTTATGTCCAATACGCGTTCTATGTACACTGCCCATGACAAATTATATGAATGAGGGACTCTGACCCAAACTTTGAAAATTACTGATTCGTGTTTAACTGTACGAATCAATACGGTAAATAAGTTTAACTTCTTTTGAGAAGATAGGGTAATTGCGTCATATTGTGAATATTATAACAATTATTTATTTTAATCCGTCTGATCACAATATTTAAAATTCCTTATAATTAAGATAATAAAATATCATTCATGTTCCATATCGATTGATCGATTTACATTTCGGAACATTTACACAACATGTTTCGGTTTTTATAAAACCATCATCAGGTGTAAAATATATCTAAGAACTTAAAACTCAATTATGATTTCTGTAGTTTTTTGGTGATGTTTCATTACGTTTGTTTTTCCATTTTTGGGCGAAGGTGTTGTTTTTCTTATATGTTATTAGATGTACATATCGGCCTGTAAGTAAATGATTGAAAGAAACACTAAAGAATTTGAAAGAATTTGTAATAGAATTTAGAGAATAAAATGCAAAATATATACATTATAGATAAAAGTATCAGTAAGATATAAATAAAAATAAGACATACCAAAGATGTAGAAGTGAGTGTCCCGATATGTCCAGAATATTAAGGGTGTAACCTATTAATTTAGATATTTTACAAAACATTTTCCTCTGGGTGCGTTTCATAAATATTCACTGCACATATCTGCCTGCGCAGAATCTTGGAAAAGACATTCGATTCATTACGTAACTTAAAGCAATCAGTACTACAATTCAAATACTGGTTTTGACACACATTCAAAAGTCTCAATCAAGTAATCAAGCCAGGAAACGAGGCTGGGCGTATCGCTCGCGGCTAGAACCTGAGATCAAATGGCAGTGTGCTCATTGGGTCGGTCCAGAGACGAGACTTACGAGTCTACCTCCCCACAGAGTAGTACACACAACGTGGGGCATTGTTAACAATAATAATTGTCTCTGACACACCATTCGTCATAACTACGTATATCTGCTAGCAACTGTTCAGCACAACGAAAAACGTCGAATCTCAAACTTACCGCTGGAAATTTGGTGGCGTCTAAAGCAAACCTAACTGACTTTGTTCAAGAACGTTACTTAACAATATTCCAATCTGTTTGCAAAATTAAAATTACAATTATAAAATTATAATTAATTAAAATATTTTTTTAATATTAACATGTTTATAAATATATCCTTTCCGATTTATTTATTTCATTTCGTGTTATATTAATTCACAAGGAGGCTCATTATTCTCACCTAATTCTGTAACTTCCACTCACTTAAGACCTCTGTGGTCCATCTGAGAAGTCTCGTACTACAAGGGGCAGAGAAAACTTAACTTCCAATTTCAAGAGAATGAACGGTTAGTACCTTGTAACTTAATTCTTCACATATCAGAAAAATCTTATATTTTAAACGTCAGTCCTCACAGCCTTTCTAAATTCTGATACCAATCACTAATTCTGGTAACATATTTGTTTCGCATTAGTTAGTAGATTAGCATCCGATCAGAAGAATGGATATTAGTAGGCGTTCCTTTGATCTTATAGCTGTAGGGTCCGTACATTACTCGCGGAATCTCAGCACAAACTTGAGCTTTGCTTCTGGAAACAACAGTTTCAACAATACAACTTGTGATATCTGCTTCTGGAAACAACAGTTTCAACAATTCAACTTGTGATATCCGGCAAGTCTGGAATTGACTGTCAACTTCACAATCAAAAGACATCACTGCTTTCCCTTGTCGAAAATAGCAGCGCACGCCACTGTCAGATTGGCCAACAGACAACTAAGGAACAGAATTGTTTGACTGGATGACTAAATAAGACACCAACAGTGTTATCGTTGGGTAATTGCTTTGTTTAAAATATAAGAGTTCTCCTACATGTGAAGTTTCATAAGTGTAGGGTCTCCTGTGACAAACGTTTTACACCAATTTCTGACAAAAGAAGATTAACATTGCTATTGGAGCATCATACAAGAAGAATGTTTGATAAACGCTTTTCTTATCACACCAGAAGCCATCAACACTCACTCTCTTGCAAATGTTCCTCTCCCCCTTGGAAGGGTCGAGTCGGGCGGAGCTACAAAGCAGCTGACCTGAGAGGCAATCATGCTTACAATTATAACAGTCTACCATCAGACATTAGGTCATTACGTGACACGCGATGATTCATAACCCTTCCATTCTCATTTTAATATTACGTATTACATTTTATTTATCAATATCACAGTTACGTGATCTTCAGGTAGACGGACCTACATCCAGACTTCCATTGGTCGATCGCAGTGGATTACAAACTACTCTCCAACCCTCCGAAAGCTTCACGTTAACATTTTTCACTTCTAAATTAATTTGATCTAACTTGTTTTTATGCGTTTCACGCGAGGCCCTTGCAAACAACATGTCAAATCTGTGCAGAAAAACTACGCAAATTTTTTGTAACGCCACACATACTGAAAGAAAGCACAGTCTCGATTTAACGCAATCAAAAAACATTATGCAAATAGTGCAAACAACACAGCATGTGCTATTTGTCCACTGCCCTGGTTTTATCCGGAACATATCACATTTTCCCTGTTGCTAGGGAAAACAGAAATCAGCTAAATTCATGGAAATTTATGCGCAGTTACTCAGTGTACAGAAAGAACGTGGAAAAACTGCTTGTGAATTTCCCACGAATTTCACTCAACCACGAAATATCATCTCAAAAATATAGTGACATTTCCACAATACCGTTCACTCCATACGATCACACACATAAAAAAAATCTGTACAAAAAATATATATACTCACTAGCTAGCTTCAAATGCCCCTTTTCTAAATTGTGGACCTATCATGTATGTAATATAGAAAGATATAGATAAGATTTATATATCCATTTCTGAACTTAGTAATCGGATTCAAATCTGGTGTGTGTGGTGTGTTTGCTTGTACGTAGTTAGACGTTCAGATTAAGTGTTGCTCTTAAATTTTCCAGCTGGCCACTGCGAAAAGCGAATATAAATATCGCGTGTCAGACAAATCACGAGCGATTCAACAAAGAATTGTGTCAGACAAGACCAAACCCCTATTTCCAGCACCATTTTTAGTTTTGTTACACACCTATTCAACGTTTATCACCTTCTTAGCTTCCAACATTGTAGTAACATACAAAATACGATAATTGGATAAAAATCTATCTCGTATTCGAAAAACACAGGTTTAGAAAGAGAACGGCTAGCACACGAACGTTCTAGTCTCATTACACAAGACGCTAAAGTCTGCGAACCTGAGCTGCGTGACAGTGGGAGGAGAAGGGAACACGAGAACTCTGTTGGCTGGCAATCAACGCGTATATCTACAGCGGTCAACGAAGCTCAGAATTTTGCGATGTTTGATCTGAAAACTGCAACTTGGATACAAAATTATGGCTAACTCTAGTACCGGCATTTTTATCGGTCTGACAGCCTAAAAATTACTTCTTGAAACAACCAGTTTTATTTTTTATTTTTATTTTTAAGTGTTCTGTCTGCCGACAGGTCCATATGGACATGATCCTTCCATCCTTTTCTCGGACTGGGACCTGTTCATATACGTTCTTGGCAGATGATCCAGAAGTGGTTTGCCATTGCCTTCTTCTGTGTGTGAATGGAGTAATTGTTGGGATGCCACGGAGGAAAACTCCGTGTTGCCTAGACCACGGCCTTGCCCAACACAAGTTATAAATTCGGGCACCGCCGGGAATCGAACCCGAGACCCCAGGATTACAAGGCCAGCCTTCTAACCGCTAGACCACCGTGGCACGGTGAAACAACCAGTAACACTGTTTAAATTTGGTTTCTGACGGCCGGTCAATCTTTGTGTCCAGCCCCCACTCCTGATCCTTACGCCCGTTATCCTCGCAAGGAGCCTTTTCTGCCATCTGTCGGAAGTATTTATTTGTGTACTCGCGGCGGTAAATCCACTTCCTTCGAATGACGAATCTTCCAATGGGAATGTTGCTCCAAATTCAAAGTTCTGGACCAAACCTCCACCATCTTCTGTTGCGAATGTGACAGTGGGCTCAAGAAACTTCAATTTCTATCTATAGCGACTGCGGCCATGTTTATTTGTAGTTGCATATCTAAATTCCTTGTCCTGGTCAGATATCGCAACTTTGCTGCAGATACGCCTGAATTTAAAATGTTAACTTCTCTCAAAGATTGTGATAATTTAACAAAATTTCAAAACTATTTTAAAGATTTGGGCGATATATGAAAAACTCTCAACTAAACGACGTGTTCCTAGGGATAAGCTTTACGTCAGCGGAACCAATGAACCACGTATTTCTCGAGGCACATTACAAACTCTCAAGCTCGAGCACACATTTATTATTTCCAATTTTCTCGTTCTACTTTCATACTCTTGCTATCGATATTTTAATGTGTGCTATGTCTCCTAGGCGACCGCTTAGTTTGCCTACTAGTTGAATCAGCCGTGTGTATATGTGTGAGAGGGGAGGGGGTAAATTCTCTTCACAAGTTATAATTTGAATATGGACAGTTCCTTTTCAACTGCTTCTATAATCGTAAAGCCTTTACTGTCATATTCAAACTAAGGTAATGCTAAAGTTTTATAATGCGTCTGTGCTTTGTACCGATTTCTAATTTGAACACTTGACTTGATATCAACTTTAATACTAGGGACGGCTTTGCCCTCCCTTTCATGGAATACAATACATTCCAGCCAGTCAGAGACGTTCACTGGCTGATACAGTTTAGTACTGAAGCCACACATCCCTGAACCTAATTAATTAATGTTCTGGATATATAACAACCCAGTAAATTGTGTCTTGATTTAAGGCGCTGTTTTTAACACCTGCACACAGAGAGAACGTTGAAGCGATTTGCTTCAGAAATCAAAGAAACAAAAAGCTTTCGTTACACAAAATTCCTTTTCGTATGCACTGTGAGCATATTAAGCTCGGAGTTAACGCGGTTCAGACTGAAATTAATTACTTGCAGTAAAAACAAACCTAGCGGGTATAGTTACCAACTCCTTTGAGAGATGGAGCGTAAATACGAGAATGAGAAACGAAAATGCAACATGAAGGTGTTGACTGTAATCCATCCACATATTTAATCTCGGAATGTCGTGTCTATCCGTCCGCATGTTACATCCATGAAACCATTCGAAGTAATCCGACTAAAATTTGTAATTTCTAGAGTAGTGAAAGTCGTCTGGATTTTTTTATGGGCAAAATTAACAAATATTTTACGTAGATTAAGCAAAACACATGACAAAAATGTTCATATATACAAATATATATTTATTATTCAAGTCTATACACAAACTTTTAAATTGTTGATGTTAAAATTTAAAATTAATATTAATATTCTGCGCCATTCATCGTTATCTCGATGTTACAATATTGCGCTTTATACTACTACATGTTTCAATGTCATAGCATCATCTTCAGGTTTTTTTATCTTTAAAACTATTCTATATTTATTAATGCAAGCTTTTCATTGATTGTAGATGTAGATTACTGTTGTGGGTGTTCCTTTGATCTTCTTATTATTTTGCATATTATGTTGCATATTATGTTAGTTGTTCATTATTCTGTGAAATTATTAACAATATAATTAACATTTGAGTTATTAATATTATTTAACATCAACAATTTAAAAGTTTGTGTATAGACTTGAATAATAAATATATATTTGAATTTTAAACACAAACATGACGCATCTAAACTATAAAAATGTTCATGTTTCTCGCACAAAAATAATTAAGCGGTGTATATTTACAAATAAGCCTACCTATAAAATCTTGGACTAACATGTTTATTTCTATTAATTTTCTGGCACAAGACATACAATAAGATATAAGAATAAATATTTTTTAACGTGCAGCGTTAGGCTATACGCAGTGAATGAGAATGTAGTATGCAAAACGAATTTCGAAAGTAAGGTGGACTACGTATTTCCACATGATTTTGTTTTCGCTACGTATTCCTTGCATATCGCCAGGAAAAAGGGAAAATAAAACATACCAAAAGCAATTCTGCCCTCGAAAATAAATGTTTTTGTATTTCTAAGTTAATTTATGCTGATCTCTTGGCTTCTTTGCGAGCGTAACTGTACCAACTTTCTCTGCCAAAGTCTGCGTACTTCCTTCACGAATTACTTATTTCTGCACTCCTGGTTACCATTTAGTCCTAATCTGTTTCAGAAAAACTACAAATGCAAAATTAAAAAAACGGAGTAAACATTAGACAGAAGACAGGAACACACGACCACCTTACATCCCTCGACAAAAGACTACGCCTCTCCAAGGAAGTAAGAACAGTCAACAACTACCAAAGATTCCTTCAGTACTTGTTAACTTTAAATCCTCGTAACACAGGCAAAAATTTTAATCCAAAATATATTAAAAAATATGGAATGGCGTGTAAAACAGTCACCTACAAAACCGGATGAGTGAGTAGAGTCTAAAATATTGTGCACATACGAATCAGAATGAAAAACGAGAGATGAATTAACGTAGAAGTAATATTTAGCCCATCAGCACTCTTATATTCAAAGCACGTATCAAAGAACTTAAAAAGATATAACTAATAAACTAACCGCTAGACCACCGTGGTTCTAGTGTCTGTATACTATATTAAAAATACGTATTAGTTTATATACACTGCGTAAGTCTGTTGTAACTTCGCACTTCAATACACAACAAATAAGTTAATGAAAAATTTACAAAATAATTCATTCAAGCAAAACGTCTGAGCACTGTCTGATAATGTTACAAGTACCGAAACATATGTGTTGTTGTAACTTTACTGTGTACTGAGTTTTAACTGAAAACAAAAGTACAAATATCTAATAAATTTCAAAAAGGACTCGTCTTAAACAAAAAAATTTGAAAGCTGCATCTAACTAACACAAATATAAGAGTGCCGTTAAACACCGAAACATAAATCCCATTAAAACAAAGTGTTCGTAACTGACCGTGTGGACGGATTTGTTGTTAGAAACATGACACATTGCAGATTGCTTAACAACCGTTTAGAAATAGTTTCTTTTGAACACAAATTAAAAAAATACATACTATTAATCTGAGGTGTGCACATTTTCACATATCCATTCATTGCAACTTTTCTCGTCTTGTTTGTCTAATTTATTTGTTCGGGTTATTAAACTATCTTCTCAGTTCCATTGTATTATAGCCTGTCGAATGAGAGAGTGATTCGTTAATCGCAAATTGTGCGGAAGGAACAAGTAGTGGCCTGTTTTTATATATTATCCTGGAGCTGTATGGAGGAACTGAGCAAAACCACGACAAACCTCGTCCATGATGTTTGTCTTCCAACCGATATTTACGAATACAAAGAAAGAGTGCTAACCACTTGACCGTTCTCGTTGCTTCTTAAAAATATTAATCCACGTCTGCTAAACTAATGACGCTAAATACATTATTATACTTATTATTATTATTATTTAGTGTTCTGTCTGACGACAGGTCCATATGAACAGGATCCTTCCATCCTTTTCTCGGACTGGGACCTGTTCATATACGTTCTTGGCAGATGATCCAGAAGTGGTTTGCCACTGCCTTCTTCTGTGTGTGAATGGAGTAATTGTTGGGATGCCAATGAGGAAAACTCCGTGTTGCCTAGGCCACGGCCTTGCCCAACACAAGTTAAAAATTCGGGCCCCGCCGG
>NW_019059550.1:39787-52072 GCF_000696155.1 Zootermopsis nevadensis | reverse complement strand
ATGCCACGGAGAAACCGGGGAAGCCCCCGGAGGAAAACTCCGTGTTGCCTAGACCACGGCCTTGCCCAACACAAGTTATAAATTCGGCACCGCCGGGAATCGAACCCGAGACCCCAGGATTGCAAGGCCAGCGTTCTAGCCGCTAGACCAACGTGGCCATCATTTATTTATTTCGTGTTCTGTCTGACGACAGGTCCATCTGAACAGGATCCTTCCATCCTTTTTCTCGGACTGGGACCTGTTCATATATGTTCTTGGCAGATGATCCAGAAGTGGTTTGGCATTGCCTTCTTCTGTGTGTGAATGGAGTAATTGTTGGGATGCCACGGAGGAAAACTCCGTGTTGCCTAGACCACGGCCTTGCCCAACACAAGTTATAAATTCGGGTACTACCGGGAATCGAACCCGAGACCCCACTGCAGACAGACTGCACCAAATAAAAAATGATTTTTCTGTTTCGTTAAGTATTCACTATATCGAGAAATATTGCACGCGAACATTCTAGATATCAGTCAGCAAAGCGTTTCGTTATCACCAAAATATTGTACGTTTAGTCAATTTTGAGATATTTTTTAAAGTCATTCGAACTTCATGAACACTTGGGGTATGTATACTAGACCGGCATATGTCAAAATATCTGTCCGACAAATTCTGATACAAAAATGTAATGTTTTCGAGACGAAACATAAAGAACAAGTTCACTTTCGGGTTCATGCGTTCATTTTATGTAACGCACGGAAAAAAAAACAGATGAATAAAAATGCAGTCAGACCTCTTCAATCTTCGCAAGGTTGCCTATACTTGAAGGCGTAAGTACGTTCTGGCTTATTCCTGTAGAATGATTCCTGACGTGACACGCCACGTCTGTCACAAGAGACGTGCTAATCCCCGCCAGTCTATCAGCAGGACATTTTCAGCAATTCTAGCGAACTAAAGCACTACGTCTCGTTGGCACAGCCTATCTACTGCGATGACGTATTTGGTAGGCGAACTCTTAGATTGATCCCCAGGTTATTTAACGGCGCTCCTTAACAACAGGATTCGAATTACTTTGAAAATCTTCCATAGCTGATAAGATAAAAGATTTCTTAAAAGACCATCGTGGTATATTTCAACTTCTGTTCTGATATTTGTCGGAATAAATAGAATAAAAATACGAAATCAGCAACCAATCCAAGATAACTATACACTGAATGTTTTATAACCCACTGCAATCTATGAAAAAACAACGTATATCATGACTGAATTTTCCTTACGTTCAGTCGAATACAAGGGCATCACTTCAAATCGGCCACGACTGCTTCCCTTCCAATTTCGATGAAATTAACCTCTCGTTCCATTTCATGTTATATAAATGCATAGTTGATATGAAATCGCCACATCCTTTGCGAATAAACAGAATTCAGAAATTCATGAACTCCAAAGAAGGAATTTAATAGCAATGATTTACATTTCTCGCGTGCCGAAGTACATAATCGCAAACTTGGGAAAGATGAATACGTAAAGGCGCGCTTGAATCTCTCGAAACAGCTGTCCTAACTGAGCACTGTCACTGTTTTCTGAAATTACTTGCAGAAATGAGTAGGGTTCAACAGAATACGTCGCGACTGTTGGTTGCCCCGTTGAACGGTTCATAAAACACGACATTAAAACTACATCCGTATAAACCTGCACTACCCTAACAAAGGAGCCGGGATAGCTCAGTCAGTATAGTGACTAGCTACGGGCTGGACGACCGGGGTTCGATCCCCGACGGGGGCCGAGAATTTTTTTTTTTTTCCTCTAGTCTCTGCGTCCAAACCGGCTCCGGGGGTCCAGACCGGCTCTGGGGCCCACCCAGCCTCCTCTACAATGGGTACCGGGGTTCTTTCCCGGGGGTAAAGCCGGCCGGGGCGTGATGCTGACCACTCACCCCCATCTAGTGCCGAGGTCAAGAAAGAGAGGAGCTATACCTTCTCTCCCCCCAAGCGCCTACATGGCGCATAGTGGGACAAACTTTACTTTACTTTTACCCTAACAAAGGCGTGGCCCTCTCGAAGTTCATGCAGCTGAATGTTGGTGTCTAAACACGGAGGTTGGTGGTGGGCGAAGTGCGAATGTATCTCTCCCAGTTCTGAAATTTTCCTCAGAAAATTAACATTCTATCATTTCCATATTCCCATCCATCATTTATCCACTTGAGCGGTAGTTCAGATAACGCAATACATTATCAAACTCTTCGTCCTAAGTCTGGCTTTATACTTGGCTGATCTCGGACTAGAAACTACTTTCCCTTAACAGTTTCCTTCTAAAAATAAATTTAACAACGCAATATCAGTCCTACAAAGTTTTCTACTAAATTCTACAAAATTTGATTGAAATGTCTAGATTAAATAAAGTCAACTCATTTGTTTCTATGTTACTTAAGCACTGTGTCTTAGATCCGCTTTTTACAACGTTGTAAGAAATTTGGAAAACAATCGTGAAAATATCAGTTAATCGTCGCTTATTTCAATGTATACTGAGTGGCCCACCCGAGATTCGAAAAGAAAACTTTCGTAACGTAAAGGAGCCACAACGCTACGTCATATCAGTCCACAAACAGTAAACTGATACGGAATGACTGAACGCTCGGTTACAACAAAGTTCGCATAAACCGAATTCGAATTAGCGTCTCGAAAAAAAACAATGTTTACACACGTTTTCATGAAATGCTTTTCTCCTGTTATTATGTAGGCCTTTTCTAGTACAGAGAAACATGGAATAGAAACTACGAAAACATTTAAAAACGCTTTTAAAACTACACACGAGACAGCAACACAGCCCTCGACAAAAGACAACAGCGTTACGTAAACAATTATCGAAGATACGTTTCGATTTAAGATTCCCACAATTTTAAATATTCTCGTAGTTATTAATTCTTATTATGTATTATAATTCAATTATTTTATCTTTCATAATAATTAAACTTATTTTCTTATTCACTAAGTCTGAATATATACATCCCCCACTCAATACATGTACTCGGTCAAATAGATTAAACTTAATATGAAGCACAGACGAACGTAAGAAATATTGTGTAACTGCCTGTATTATCAACACATTGCATTGTCAAACGCTCCTAGACAAATGGAGAAATATTCACGTATGCCACCACACAGAACGGTAAAAACGAAACAGCGAGTGACAGAAGTTTCAAAATAAAACACAACAATCAGCCCCTTACCTTCAAACAGGCTTGCCGTAACAAAATTCATCCTCTCCTGAACTTCTAGATGTCTTGAACGAACTTCAGTTACAGATATTCAAACTTCAGGGAGCCATTTCATTCATTGGTAACAAAAAACAAACGAAAGTTAGGGCTGTCCTGTTGACTCACTACATCGCAATGTTAAAACCGCCTTCAAAACAAACTGTCACACGACCTTGCAGCTCACAAAGAAAAACTGATACTGTCATTATTAAATCATGGCTTGATTCAAATTAATTTTACGATTAGCTCTGTTTCCCTTCTCAATAACACAAATGCCTCAAACGGAAACAACATGCAACAACCTTCCGCAGGCAAGCGACGTCCGACAACTGAACCCGTTACTCGTCAGACTTCAACTGCGCACAAGTACGCATGCGCAAGTCAGCGTCGCTTTACCAAATATTCGTACCACACGATTTCCTTTCCGCGAATGTTCTACAGAAGCTCTCTAACGGCAACATGAGAACCATCTAACAGCTAAAAAGGAATTTCTCACTGTTGTCATTTCACAGAGGACAGGAGAGTCGTAATTATTTCGGGCGTCCTTGCTAATGACGATGAAAGCTGAAAGAATGTGGAATTGTATCCTGAATTACACACTCATTTAAGTATTTTAAATATCAAACTTCAAATACGTGCAAAAGTCGCTATAACTCCACTAATCATCTGTTTTGTAAACCTTCACAACAAAACATTTTGTTAAAAAAAAAAACTTTTCAGTAAAACCAGAGAAAAGTAACCACGTTACAATAAACTGGGAATGTAATTCAAATTCTTCAAGTTGCTATTTAAGTGAATTTAAGTAAACGTTGAACTCTTTTCTATTTTATCTTAAACTTGAAACTGCCTTTTCAGCAGACTTGGAACGTAATCGAAACACATTATTCAAGTCCTCAAAGTTTTCTTTTCCCCCAAGCGACTTGCATTCAAGCAGCCTGACTAGTATGGACGAGGCTTAATCATTAAATTAGATTATAAAGTTTTCCACTAAGTAAATATTATTTAAAAATCCAATTCGTTCCTCAAAGGTACACAACGTTTCTCTGTTCGATGGATGTTCTGCTTAAGGATACAAATTTCTGTAATTACTCTTTGTGGGTAAAATAAAGTGTTATTTAATGTTAAATAAAGTGGTATACAGGAAAAACTTGTGAATATAGAATGAACACGAATGATCTCTTATCTTTCCGGAAATATGTAGCAATACGCGTGGGGCACATCGGAAAGTTCAGACATTAATCTATAATTGCCAAGGTTTCTTTTCTACATTCAGGTGGTCGATATACGTACCATTGACCAATCGAGCACCAGTTCCATCCGCACATGCCGTAGCATTTCGATGTTGGTACAAACTAAAGTGGTTCTGAGTTCACACAAAGTGGCAAGTATTGGTGGCACTTACAATCGATTCTTGACCTGCAAAGAAAAATGGTAAAACGATGTAAATTCTGGCAACCTTTTCACCAATCCGTTCATTCACCACGTCCAATCCGTTTTCCAGGTAGAATCCTATGCAGAAATGTCACTTTGTGATGAAAATGAGGACGCTCCCAATATTGATTTAAAACCAAATCATGACGTAGTGCTATTAGACAATTATCTAGCACGACAAGGTGAATATTGGACAACAAATATAAAACGATTAGACACTTCCAATTCTGAAACCATGGTTGATGTAATCGTACAGCCGGCGTCATAATTCCAGTCATTCCTAATTTCCTTCTGTGCATTTATTATTATTATTTAGTGTTCTGTCTGACGACAGGTCCATATGAACAGGATCCTTCCATCCTTTTCTCGGACTGGGACCTGTTCATATACGTTCTTGGCAGATGATCCAGAAGTGGTTTGCCATTGCCTTCTTCTGTGTGTGAATGGAGTAATTGTTGGGATGCCAATGAGGAAAACTCCGTGTTGCCTAGGCCACGGCCTTGCCCAACACAAGTTATAAATCCGCCCTTTTATGTAATGGACACAAACTTTTTTGGGGTGAGGGCAATCAAGAGGATATTTCAGTTCACACACTCATGTTTTTCTACAACTGAGGTGCTCTTATTATTTTGACATTTTCAAGGTGCCTGCAGTCAACTGTTCTTGGGGTGGAAATCTGCAAGACTTGAAGAAGCATCTCACAAATTCGCACAAAGAATGGACATACGAATACAAGGGAAAATTTATGACTGGCTTGGTAGACATCAAGCCTGCTCGAAGGTACTGCTACATCATATTCGCTTACGGTGAAATATTCTATCGATATTTCTCAGTAAAGAACGGTACTCTCTATGGAGTACTGCAATATATAGGCCCAAGGGAAAATTCAGCAAAATATCGATACAAGATGATTTTCGATAACAAAGACGATATGGGAAGTATATCGATATGCCATGTGACTCAAAGTTTTGTGGACAGTATGGACGATATTCGAGAAACTGGCAAATGTCTTAAATTGCATTTTGATGTTGTCAAGAATTTTGTGAACATGAAAAATAACTTAAAGTTTCAGATGGAAATATCCAAAAATGAACTGAATTAAAATGTAATTGCATGTTCAGTGTATCAAAACTGGATGCAGTGAACAATAGTGAATGTATGATAATAGATGTGTATCTATTATAGTAAACAATGAAAATATTGAGAAATTAAGGATGCATTATCGTCATATTTTATTTGCTTTCCAAACATTCCGAGTGACATACATTACATACCACTCTAAAGCTGTGTCGCCGTCTTTAGGTACACATCAAACGTGTCTGCTCTGTACGGCCCGTTATTCAACACTTCAGGCTGAATGGTAATTATATGTACCACCTGCTTTAACGTTCAATAACTTTGTTTTACCCACATATTTCATTCATGTGGTTCTTATGATTCTCAGTGTAAACAGCGATTATTCCATTATCAACATTAACCAGTTGATCTTTGTAATGGTGATGAGTTGTTTACTTTGCGGTACGGACCGAATTTTCAAAAGTTATTTAGATGAGCTTCGGATTAAAGTCCAAGAAGTTTGGTGTGTACGCCTAATAGCATACAGTTTAGGAATATTTTGCCGTTAATGTGCTCCCAGAGGCCAAAAGCATAATCGGTAATGATGCTATATTGTAAAATGCTCTATTTTATAAGTGCTGGTACCATTAGGCAGCTTTGGGAACTAATGTAAGAAACAGAAACTTTGATAAAACAGGATACAGTCTACAATAAATAATGTGTCACAACAAACGTATTGGCCTACTTATTGTAAGAACTGAAACACACATTAAAAATTTTGAGCTGGTGGCCAACCTTAAATTAGACGGCGACAGCTTCCTTGTGTATCCTTTCCATTTATTAGTCATTAATCAACCTATAATCCGATGTTACATAGTCTAAGCTACTACCAGCGTCGTTCAATAAAATACAAACAATATTTTAAATTTTAAATCGTCTTTAGCCCTTTGATTTTCCTTCCAAGTAGCTTAAATATCTTAAATCAATATTCCCCAAACAATCATTTAGTGGGATAGCCCTGAAGATGGAAGCAGCAAGGGCCTCCGAAACGTTGTTAAACGTCTACCGGACTACACGACAATAAAAACCAGAAGACAATTTGGGGGGGGGGGTAGATGGTTTATGGCACTGATTGGCCGCGACACCTTCTTACAAATCGACCCCAACCAAAAAATGTTTTATTTGATGTTCATAATTATCCATCATTATCATTTACTTTAAATATATTGATTATTTTAAATAAATTAAAATATATTTATACATATTGTTTAATCATTAAAACTTAAAGATACTTATTCATATTTTATATGTAGATTATATGTAATTATTTCACAGTACCCAAATCAGTTTCTAGCGACCAAAACATCCAATTACTTATGGAACATTTTTATGGAATACGACTGTCATTTACGAACACTGGATGTGAGCAGAGAAAATATTAGATTTAAAATAAAGCTAGGCATTAATAATTATCTAATTATGAAAATCTACAATCCATTTACTGCCGTCTCTCTTTGCAGCGTAGCAAAAGAGTAAAGTGGAGATCATTGCTACTGCACGAGCGTGCTTAGATTCGAAACTGTGACGCTCGAATTGAATTTCTAAAGTCTCGGACGTTGCGTTTTGCCTAATTGATTCTCAGTGCATTTCCAAAACGTCGAAGACCATTCTTCCTTTCCACGCCCAATCCGTGAGGAAAATTGTCTAAGTCTGAAACCGAAGGGGGTGTACGCGTTCATTCAGCGTCCTAAATCCATCACCCTTTATTTTCCTGTGTTCTTCCTATGCGGCTTTGCCCTGATTTCGGTTATTTATAATTATACTTAAGAGATATCCGTTTAGAAAAAGTACCAATAACTCTGCCTAATCTGAAGATAGTCGTGAATTAATATTAACCACTTTCAACGCGTGCCACTAGGTCTCTCAGTGAAATGAAAGTGAAGAGCTTGTAGAAGACTGGCGTTGTTGCCAAGGTCAATACAAATCATAATGATTTAAACCGTTTATTACGTTTAAAATCTAGAATTATACTTTTTTTACGTGGCCAGACAGTAATTTTTTAAATTTCCCAGTAATCTGATTTATAATGTGAACAAATGTATGGATATTACTCACCAGAACACCCATGACCAAGTCAGACAGAAAGATGGGCGATAAACAGAAATGATCCTTCATGCCAGGATAATGATCTACCAATCGATACTGAATCTGATCAATCCAACCTCAATTTTATCCGCTCGACTCTCCACAGTTCTGTGGTGTAGACATTCACACAGGTTGTACTCGTTCCACTGCTGCAATTATAGCATCTGTATTGTGTGGTGTCCGTGCAGTCCGTCGGCGACCTGGATTCATGCGTTTTAAGGTACAATTTGGCTGCACGCGACAGAGACAAGCGACCGAGGCAGGCGACAGAGACGGGAGACAGACACATCGCAGCTTGTCGCCACACACTTTTGAGGTGACGACCGAGACATGCGGTGAAGTGTTTGTTTTCTTTGTTTTGTTGAGACATACGTGCACATATTCTGTGAAAAATGAGTACAAAAATGCTTCTAAAAAGGTTACTCGAAGAAGAAGATGATGTGTTGCTGTGTTATTTGTTGCGAAAGAAACAAAGAAAACCTACGAGTTCAATATTCAAAACCAGACGTGAAGAAGGTTCTTTCTGTCGGTGGTCAGTGGTCGGTTTTCTGCTACTAATTCTACCAATTGCTCTCGCGCTCGTAATTGTACTTCATACGATTGTACAGAGAGCAGACAGGAAGCGACCAGTCTCGGTCTCGTAACTCTGTCGCCTGCCTCGGTCGCTTGTCTCTGTCGCGTGCAGCCAAATTGTACCTTTAGGTGTCACGTGTCCTGTCTCGCGGAGACGCTGCTCCAGTCGTCGAAACACATTAGCGTTTCGATGACCTCGACCAGGATAACGTAGCGCGTAATCCCGTGTAGCAGTACTATCATCTGGACTATTACAAGCTCAGAAAGTTATGAGCATGTTGTTGTATTCGTCGTGTGTTATATTCCATTATCACTAGGTTACAACTGAACCCTGCCGTGCACTGTGTGTTTTGAGTGTACCTAACATCGCCGTAACACTCCCTATAGAGTCCTATATGCCTGCCTGTAATGCTGACTATACAGACGCCTTTATGTCTCCATAAAGTACTGGCTGTATATACGCCCCTCCCACCTCCTATAACACTAGTTTTAGAGACGCATATATGCGCGCCTATATAATACTGGCTGTATAGACGCTTCTTTGTTGCTTATAATACTGCTTACACAGAGTGTCCAAAAAAAGATGTATACACGTTACAATACGATGGCCGCTTGTCAGTCAGTCGTTCACCGCCGTAAACTGCGCCACGAAGCTAATGGTGGTCATTTTGGAAACCTTCACTAGATTCGATAATTCGCTTAGTGCCAGTGTTGACATTACGTAATGGTTTATTTCATTCACTGAATGTGTGTGTGTGTAGATCGTTTTGGGACATACGTACAGACTTATCTATGCTTGCCTACAGACCCCTTTTTAACTATTCTGTTGCATGCATTGTCGTCTCTACCCATTCCTATTACATTCACAAAATTGACTGTACTACTGGCTGCATATTCGAGTCTGCTAATGCCTGTTTGGCATTCACTATCCATGCCTGTTATGCAGGGTATCTCGTTTCTAACCACACAGCAACACTGCTTTCATAATTTCATCTCTCCATGCCTATAATTCCAGTCATATAGACACACCTACAACACTGCGTACATAACAACATCGCGATGCCTGCAGAAGGGATAAACAGAAGGCTTTATCCATGCCAATATCAGACCATCTTCGGGGCACAGATAATACCAACACACATATCAGTAAGTCAATATTGAAAGTTGGCAACTTATATGCATTGTGCTGTTATCTGTCGGCTTGCGTCGTAAAACTACTGTAAGAGCCATCTAGTGGCCAGTCGCCAACTACGTAGGATTTGAGGTTTTCTCTGTAGTGAGTTCGATAATGTTTGTCGTCAGCGTTACAGTGGCAAATATTGATGTCGGCAGTATGGAAATCTGAGTTGTTGGAAAACATCTCCGAGACGTTTACTACCATTTCACCTTCCCTTCGACATTTAATTTCACAAAGCTGAATAAGTCTTCTGGGATATTGCACCATTCCAACATGTGGTAGAAACTAACCGACGTTTCAGAGGTGACTATCGCAATAACCACTTCTGAAATGTAAATTTATACCAGGCTAAATTGTGCAATATCCCAGAAAACAGTCATCCTCATAGTCGACCCTGTGAGAACCTGAAATAACAGCTACATAAACTTCATCTATGATACTGCAAAGGATCATCTCAACTTTTAAAAATTAATGCATGAGAAATGGTTAAAATAAGTATTTATGTACTCTTAAACATCGCGAATTTCTCAGCAGATCCTTAAAAAAAGTGTTCACAAGCATTTTGGACAGCTGAGTTGGGTAAAGTTTCTTTTATTATTATATGGAAGGATATAATGGAACTGCTTCATTTATCCACAAACACAAAACTTTTTGTTTGTTACTTCCAACAGAGTTTGTATGTCTCCAGTAAGTGATAATTTGTCTTTATCTCATGTAGTCAGTATTTCCTTTCTGTGTTTTATTAAGCTAATCTGTCAACTTCATGTCACACAGGATAACAGTAAGGCTTATAAGAGACCAGGAGACATAACCTTTTTCAGTATATTGCAATACAATATAAATCAACATAATATGAAGCTTTATTAACAACATGTATAAAAGATATTAAATTATTATTGATTTCATAATATTTCTGTCAATCTGTGAAATGAACACTATCATGGTGCAGGGATTAACATTGTGTTTTGAATTCAGAACTTTCTCTTTTCATATTTCATCCCAGAGACACATTATCCTGACTCAGGCTTTTCATTCTTTTCCTCAGCCACACAAGGTTGTGACATTGTCTTATATTAGACCACAACTATTTCCTCTCGCATACTTTTAAATATATTATTCATTTATCATTCTGTCATTTAATACTCTCTTGGTTCTCTGCTCTACTACAGCATAATTAAATAAACTATAAATAAAATATTAATTAATTTTCAAAACCTGTCTCAAACACACTGGCCCCGCTCTTCTTTATTCTGAGTTGGAAGGCACAACGTGTGTAAGTTATGACCCTAGCTGTAAAACCAGTTATTACACTGCAAAGAGGTACACATCTTAATCTAAATATGGCTGTCTTCTGGGCTGTAGCACCCCATCATCGCACCCTAAACAGAAAGGCAGTCAGGACCTCTGAAACACTGATAAACTACTACCAGATTACACGATGCTACAAACCAGAAGATGGCCATCTTTGGACTCACTGCCATGAAAACCTCAAATCCTATCTTAATACACTTTATTATCTTTTGCAGTCATGTTCATGAATGCTCAAAACAGAGAGATGCTTAATTTTGGGAAAATGGCTCTGTGCGACCAGTTACTTCAATCTCCCGACCTTCGACAAGTCCCAGTGGAAGACGAGCCACAAGGGGCAATTCCTGTTGATATGAAACCATTGTATTTTTTGCATATAGGATAGATAATTGAATACACAATTAAAGTATGCATTCTTATTTGCATAAAAACGTGTATATTCTTTTTTTGATTGAAAACCTCAAGAACCTAAAATTTTTCCAATTAACAGATGACCGCAAAGGCAAGGATTTATTGAGATTAAATAGAGTGCCTTCTGACCTAATTCAATTCAGTCATTGTGATGAATAAGGAATCGCAGTAAAATGGTTACTTGTGCTGAAGACCTTCAGTATTTGACTGTGTCCTGCGGTTTGCCGAGAACAAGCGAACACTGCTGGTTTTAACCAGTGATAATCAGCTACTGCACATTTATAAAAATGAGGCAGAAGTAGAGCTGATGTCTGAATGTCAGGAATATTACTTAGTCTACATGTACAGCTGTATTAATCAACCAACCATTACCATAAACATTTGGTTTTATTAATATATAGATTAGTCAATCAGATTTAGCTAATCAAGGGCTGCAGTAGCAGTTAATTGAAACATGAATGCAGCATGTAAGTGTTTCTGAAGAATAAGCTGAATAAAAGCACTTTGTTTCTTATGTAAGGAATATTATTCAGATGACCAAAAATGATCATAACATTCTTGGACTTAGGGTGAAGTCTAGCAATTTTGGGGACTTTTTTATGTTCACAAATTTAATTATCTGCAAATTTCAATTTAAAGCTATCGCATTTATTATTATTATTATTATTATTATCATTTATTATTGACTGCAAATTGGTTTATACCCGGTGGCAGTGACCTACAATAAGATACAAAACAATAAGACACAGCAAAACAATGAGACACAACAGAACAATGAGATACATCAACACAATGAGACAACAAAACAATAAAAAAGGACACGACAAAAAGAACAATAAGACACAACAAAACAATGAGATACATCAACACAATGAGACAACAATAAAAAAGGACACAACAAAAAAACAATAAGACACAACAAAACAATGAGATACATCAACACAATGAGACA